>JAGGCT020004101.1:566367-603633 GCA_017654935.2 Phymorhynchus buccinoides | reverse complement strand
TTATTGGTAGACTGGTAATGATATCCATGTTTCGTTTCTTTAACTTTTTGTCAATGTTTTATGTAGTTTTTATTTTATTCAGACACTCAGTATTGCAAAAATTGTCAATAAGTTTTCTTGTCTCGGGACACAACTTTTGTTGCTGTAGGATTTAGCCTTCTTCATATTTTTGAAAAAATTTTTCTATGGCTGTTTTCTGCATTAACTAAAGGCATTGTGACCGATACATCTTTCTTCCTTAGAAATTTTATTTTGTTTTGCTGTAACAGCTTTTAATCATGTTTTAAAGTTTTCTTCTCTGGTGTGCCACAGCCTCTTCGCATGCTTTGTCCCCATACGTTTCCACTATCTATTGGATTTACGATACTATTTACATGGGAAAGACTGGCAGCAGCTATTAATTTGCTTCACTAGTTGGATAAAAGCTCAATGTTATCAATTTCAATAGATTCATGTCATTTCTTAGATGTTGTGAAAATACGACCAATCAGCAAATTTCTATTGAAACTTTGGTACTATTTGTCTCCACTTCCACTCTCATTAGATCGTCCATTTTATCTTACCAATTATCTATTGGAATGTTTCACTTCTAACAATCCTCGCACTCCGGTGATATGAAGATAAATCGCCGCAGATGCCTGTTGAGTAGAAACATTGATATCCTTTTGACAGAACCGTCATTTAATCGTACAGATTTGCATCTGATACTTTCAATCACTGTGTTCTAATAATTTATATCTTTGTACAATCAATTCTCCCACAATAATGGGGCATCTTGAGTAAATAACTTTGCAAGACAAAATACCGTGAGTTCGGAAAGCAGGTATGGAGTACGAAAATTTTCAAAGTATTTTTTGTTCTGGAGACAAAAACCCACTTTGATTTTGGAACATTTATGGTACAGGGAATTGATTGTTGCATGGTACTAAATCGTAAGGTACTTTTTACACGAGGGCTAATTTAGCTGTGTGTGCGAGTTAAAATCTTGGGGTTTTCCACAATATTGCTTTTTCTTATTCATTTAGTTTAATGTTGATCCCTGAATATCAGTTTATTGCCGTCGGATCCAGTAATTTTATAGGTATTAGTGTCAATTGTGCTGACTTCTGACCAGAGGACAAAAGCGTAATTAGCTTATAGCCATTTTTGGCCACCTCTGTATTTTTCAACATTTTTATCAATCAGGAAAATAGGCATGTCGTATATGTGTCCTACTAAAAGAAAAACAAGTTTCAACTTTTGAAAATTATTACTCTTTGAGATATGCGTACCTTCGAAAACGGTAGTTTTTGCACCTTTCACGAAAATTGCACAAATATTTGATCTTTAAAGCAATTATTTTATAAACTATAGCATAATTAACTGACATTTTGCATGTGAGTTTCATCACGTGTTGTTTGAAATAGGCATTAAACTTACTAATGATTGACGACAACGTTGACAGCGATGAATGATAAAGCTTTATAGGGCGTTCAATATAAAACATTAGAATTACGTAGTCAAGAGATCTTAATTTAACTTTAGAAGGGTTTTTCATTGACTTTTTGTCAGTTTTACCAGCAGCAGCAGTTGAGTGTGTAGAGTAAGGGTTGAGTTGATTCAGGGGCACGACCAGATGGCCATCACCACATTGATTTCCCTGACAACAAGTGACACCCGCCGGTTAGGCCAGGCAGCCCCAGCTAACCAATGGGACCATCACAGAAATCTGACATCACCACCGTGGAACATACTACGAGCTATGCTGGCATCCCGTGAATGTGAACTGTCTTGCAACCACCACGTAGTTTATTTGATTGTATGGAACCATAGATCACTGCCTGCCCTGAGCAATCATCTGGAACATGATGAAGTTCAAAACGTCTTATCCGAAAGGAGTAGATTATTACCAGCACAGTTTGTCTACAGGCAGAAGGATACAGATTCCTGTCTGACTGTAGAACTCCGTGAAGCCCACACCAGGCAGTAGTGAACAAACAGCCGAAAAACCGATAGTCCATGCAACAAGGCCAGTTGTGCGTTCCAACTTTGAAGTGCAAGGAAACTCAATGAACCAACACAGAAAGCGATCAAATGTATCAACAGATTAAACGATGACACTTCACACGACAACAAAGACAAAAAGCCCAGCTATTTGCACGAAGCACGCATGTCCTCCATTCACGTCTTCCCAAACATAAACCGGCTGATACATTTTATCAGCTAGGCCTATGACCATCAATAAACTCCCTCAGGACATCGACACACACAAATAAAGGACCAAGACACTGGCCTGAACCACTGCCTTTCAGAGAAGACACTCGCACCAAAGCTCACACATTACCAAATACAACGCCAGGGAGCTGAGAGAGCTAGACAACCCTGTACAGCATTATACCTCGCAGATCCTAGATCCGGAACAACTCGTCTTGTGGAGCTTGACAGCTGCTGAAACGTGGTATATGTTGAGCTGCACAGCATATCTTTATAGTGTCAGCAGAACAGTGTGCATGATGTTCAAGAGCATAAAATAGATTGTTCTTAATGTTTGGTAGTGCATTTCCTTTTAGATCCAGTATTTCTAGCCTTTTCATCGGTTGAAAACCTACCCCAGATACAGATTCCATGGCACTATGTGACAGATTGAAGTGTGTAACATCTGGAAACAAACCAGCAAGAATTTGATCTAAAATATAAATATGGGTCCATGACAGGTCCAGATTTCTTATTTCAGGAAAAAATACTGACGTGTTCGCACCTTTTGACACTGTTATTGGATTAGCAGATAAAAACAATGATTTTATGTTTGGACTATATAATAATAACCCAATGGGAACATCAACAAGTTTGTTGAAGCTCAAGTCAAGGATGATCAGATTGGACAACGCTGCATCAGAAACATTTGCTAATTGACAGTCAGCCAGACTGAGGTAGACGAGCATTGGGTTGGCTGACAGTTCAGCCAGAGTAATCCCACTACCTCTCCCATTCAGATACCTCAGTTCAGGATGACTGTGGGCAGGGAAAGGTTGCTGACAGGTGGACGGCCATACCATGCCAGACACAGTGCTCTGGGACATGCTGTCACGATCACGCAGCTCGCGTCTGACCGAGGACAATGTTTTGACAGAACCATCAAAAGTCACATACTGGGATGAACCATAATCCTGTAATGAAACACCGGTAACGACCAGGGGCCGGTGTGAGTGTCCACAGTCTGTTTTCGTCCCTCATGGTCCTGGGCAGTCGTCAGACCGTTACACCTGGTAAAAGGTGGCAAACCGCTGTCCCATCATCTGCACACTGGTAGTGAGGTTGTCTTTCAACCTGGAGGGATGACTGTCCGTCTGTGCAGTGATGCATAGGGTGATGATGGGCTGCCCTTTCTTGTAAAGGGTCATCACCAGTTGTCTCCTGATAAATGTTTGGTTTTGTTCCATTCTTCAGTTACGCATCGACATCTGCTGTCGTCTTCCTTCGTTGAAACGTCTGCCTGCCGTCACAAGCTGTTCCTTGCATAGCACTGAAAAACTGCTCTATTTATACCTATATAACACGAATGGTCAAAACAAAACACAAACAAACTTTTGTTGTTGATAAGTGGACATTTTAGGCTTGAATACTTGCTTGAAAACAAGCCTATGTCAACCATTGTGACCAAGTCAAGAAAGAGAATGGTAATCTAGTGAAAAAAAAGACGCATCTATATACTAACATGGATTTCAGAGCGAGAGAGAGAGAGATATAGAGAGAGAGAGAGAGAGAGAGGAGAGAGAGAGAGAGAGTGTGTGTGTGTGTGTGGTGTGGTGTGTGTGTGTGTTTGTGGTGTTTGTGTGTGTGTGTGTGTGTGTGTGTGTCTGTCTGTCTGTCTGTCTGTCTGTTCTGTCGTCTGTCTGTCTAACTTTCCAGTGCATATAATTTACGAATACATTGTCCTCTACACTTCGATAACCATATATTTATATAATATATAATTCTCAAAATGTTCTCTAATGTCCAGAAGACGTGGTTCTGGGTGTGTTTTTTTTTTAAAACACGACAAGCGCTGCTTATGGAGCTGGAATGAGCCAGATGCACCGTACTTGCCAGGGGTAGTGAAGGCCGCATCATAGAATCTGTTCCCTTACAGTTTGGGTGGAAATGTTTCCATGCTGAGGCATTACAGCCAATCTCAAATACTGCCAGAGAGTGGTGTGTGAACGATCTGGCATGCCTGCAAATGGCTGAAGACGGCCATTTTATTGAGCACTGTCGTCCAGTTATGCCACTCACGACGTGTATCAAGCATACCAAGCTCATGGCGGCAATCCACTCTGTCGGCAATCCATTGCGTATTCCAAACCAAATGACCAATTATTCTGTGTAAGCTGTTCTCCGTATTCCACACAGAAAGACAAAGTCTATGCGTGTCAAATGACTCCTTATCTCACTTGAGGCCTGCATTCTTTTGTCCCTCTTGTGCGACGTTTACGATGTAAAGCATAAATTCAACTGATTTTGACAATTTTACTCACTTTTATGTTTTCACTCCATTTCAGCGAATGATACTTTTGGCGGAGTGCCACTCGAAATTCACACGATGCACTGAACCGGAAGTTGGGTAAAACGGTTTGAGTTAACTTGTGTTCACGCATACTTGCTCTTTCCGGTCACGGAGTTTTTTATTGATTACAATTAACCCCCCTCTTAGTAATCAAGGTTTATATAATAAGTTTTGATACGGATTTTTAATCGTTAATATTCCATGTTTCAATCCCGTCGGAGGCCAAGTTTTAAATAGTTGGCAACTTGCCGTAGAAGTGATCTTTGTAGGTATCATGGCTTTCTTTCCTTCGCCTCCATATCCTAAATTTACTCATAAGGACAATGACGTCACTTGGATAATTCAAAAAACATGATGCGCATGGGTATCTTGGTATGTAAAACTACAACGTCACTTGGGCTCACTTTTATGAATATGTCGTCGTGGAGAGTCATCTTTAATGACTATGGTCACAAGTAACAAAGACAATGAATAAAAATGTCCTAAAGCAAATTGAAGTAGAAAATAAAAAGTTAGCTAGCACGCTTTGCAACCAAGTAACCTCGTGAGAAATGGACTCACCTTGCGGGAAAGACCCACATACAGTTTACCTTTTATTTGACCAATAGCACACGTGTGTTCTGATTACAATACTGCGTTTTCTCCTTGAACAAAAACCACAATGTTCTTCGCATTAAACCACTATGTGAGTGAATGAAAGCAGAGTAGATGTGGATAATGAGCATGAATACTGAGGAGCGAAAGTAAGGCCTACTTTCCAGTAAATAGAGCTAGGCTTGATTCGTTGCGCTCACGCTCTGTTGGGTGTGTTGTTGTGTGTGGTGTGGTGCGTGCGTGTGCGCGTGCGCGCGCGTGTGCGCGTGCGTGCGTGGCGTGTGTGCGCCGTAGTGCTCTTTCGACGGTCTGCTAATATTTCTATGTGTATGTGCTGTTGCGTGCCGTGGGTGGTAGTGGATTGTGATGTGTGTGTGTGTGTGTGTGGTGTGATCGTGTTTGTGTAGTGGGCTCTCTGTGTGTGTGTGTGGTGGGTGGTGTGTGTGTGTTTGTAGGTGTGTGTGTTGTGTATGTGGGGGGTGGGGTGCTGTTTGCGTCGCAGGTGGGTGCATGTGGCATGCGCAGTTGTATATGAGGGAAGGGGGGTGTATGTTTGAACCTAAAGATTACTGACCACCACAAACATACAATACTATGTGAATACGCAATGAGAATTAGAATGTAATTGGAAGTAATCCAAGAGGCATAACGGTTGTGTGTGGTGTGTGTGGTGTGTGTGTGTGTGTGTGTGTGTGTGTGGGGTGTGGGTGGTGTGTTGGTGTGTATGTGTGTGTGGTGGTGTGTGTGTGTGTTGTGGTGTGTGCGAGAGAGAAAAGAGAAGAGAGAGAGAAGAGAGTGTGTGTGTGTGTGTGTGTGAGAGAGATAGAGAGGGAGACGCGAGAGAGATGTGAGAGAGAGGAGAGCGAGAGAGAGGGAGAGGAGAGACAGAGAGAGAGAGGCATAGGATGCAAATATTGCTCAAGTGCATATTTTTATATTTCTCCTAGAGTCCCATGGCGGCATTTTTGAATATTGGTCATAACTCAAAAATGCAAACATTTCAACTTGGCCTCAAACGGATTTGATTCAGACCCTCAAATCATTTTAGATCGACATAAAAACCTAATATATTCACAAACAAGGTAAGCTGATTGCGCTGGACGAACAGTTAATTAATCAGACTGAAATAAAATATGGTAAGTGTTTTAAGACTCTACTGTAGAGATTGCAAGCGCAATTTTCAACTCGTAATGGATCGCCATTGTGATCCTCACTATAGGATTTTAACTCCGACTTGCCATATAGACCCAATCACATTTTATTTCACGACCTTCCTCTCAGTCCCCCAGTATGGTTTATAGTTTTTTCCTTCTCCCCACTTTTGGTGTTCTTCACAAGGGACTTGAGGGAAGCTTTACTTTGCACACCTCAACGGTAGCAGGTAGATTTGCGCTACACGCTTCCTTCTACTAAGCTTGGCACGTTTTCATTCCTTTTTTGGCAATCTGTTTTTCATCTTGTTTCACAAACCAGTACGAAATATGTGCTTACGCCGAATAGGGGTACACGAAAAACTCCAAAATGTTGTTATCTGATTCACACAGCACATCATTAGACTGTTTGTTAATTGGGTGTATTGTTACTTTTCTGACTCTGTGTTTTCCTCGCCCTCTTACTTCCCGTCAACGCCTTGTACAGCTCTAATCGGTGAGAGGGCTGCGTACTTCTTCACAATACTGGTGTTAATACCACTGATCCGTGTTACCTTTCCACCACTGGCTCTATGATTGTATCAACTTACTGCGTTAACACCAAAAATTATGTGGTCACAATCGATGGGGCCTACGTGCCAATCCCTGGGCTTTTCGATTAGTGTAGTACACTTTAATTGACATGTCATCTGGCTGTGTAACACAGCTGATCTTGATGTGATTAAACAGGTCGAGATCTATGCCCCACCTTCCCTACATTGTCTGCTTTCGTCGTGTGGCACGCTTGATTCAGGCACATGCATCAGAAAACAGTGGTGCATCGACGTCGACTCATTCTTTGTAATTGCTGATTCTTTTTGGTGTTGTCTTGCTCTTTCATTGTAGGGAAAAAGAGAGAGTAAGAGAGAGAGAGAGAGAAGAGAAGAGGAGAGAGAGAGAGAGAGAGAGAGAGAGAGAGAGAGGGAGGGAGAGACAGACAGATCTACAGATATACAGAGAGACCAGACAGACAGAGAACACATATATAAGAGACAGAGAAAGATATACCAGAAAGAGAGGGAAGAATGTCTGAGGGAGAGAGAGAGAGAGAGAGAGAGAGCAGAAGAGAAGAGAGGGGGGGGGGGGAGAGAGAGGAGAGAGGAGAGAGAGAGAGAGAGATAGAAGGAGAGAGCGAGAGAGCGAGAAGAGTGTACAGAGACTCAACACTTTTTTTTACAGGAAATAACTTAGCTGGCCTAGTCTTCCGTTCTGCCTTGGTCCTAAGCAATGCGATTACATCCCTACTACTAGAAGTGAACATTGAGACATAGAAATCCCCAGCAAAAAAAGAAGAGAGAGAGAGAGAGAGAAGAGAGAGAGAGAGACGAGAGAGAGAGAGATGAGGAGCGAGAAGAAGAGATAGAGAAGAGAAGAGAGTTAGAGAGAGAGAGAGAGGAGCGTACAGCATGGCGAAAACGACAAAATGCAAAACTACAGTTTCACGAACCAAGCAAGCCAAAATCGGATTATGCAATCAGATTTAACACGTAGATGCTTACCCTTCTGTGGTTCCCACACTGACGAGCTCCAATTCTTGGCAAGAATAAACACCAGAACAACTCATCCACTGGTTGTCAAACAGTCCTGGCGGTGTCACAAACAAACTGTATGCACACCGTCCACGTCCTAACCGCGCATTCGTAGGATGGAGGAAGTGACAGTCCAATCCCCTGTCGCAGGACAGGAAGAAGCAGAAGGATGTCCCAGTTGTGACTGTCAGAGCCAAACTGTACACACACCACTGCCCCAGCACACACTGCCTCATCACAGCCAAAAGAATGGGTGACGTGCATGGAGGACAGGCAGTACACTGGAGGGGTATAATAACTTTACTGGTATTGAAGCCGGCGGCTTCAGTTTCTTCCAACATTCATCGACGTCTATTTTGCAGAGAAGTGCGGGCAACGTGCTGTTTTGCATATGTAGCAATCCACAGCACGATTTGTTCTCCGTGAAAAATAAAATGTGGAAGTATCTGAAAGTGGTTGAAAAGCTTTTCCTAGCACACCACCTGATCTAAAAACTCACCTGGTTTGAACGCAGTTTTGGGTTCGCACATGGCCAATGTTCGTCCATCCTACAAGGTTTTTCCTATACCTAAAGACCATGAAGCACAAATCTACTGAATTTCACATCAATTTATAATGCTGATTTTGACATTCGCTTTTGCGAACTGTAGGGTCACATACAGACATTAATTATAAGCGTGTTCGCTAAAGTATACTAGTATAATTACACCTTTGGCTTGATATATTATTCCACTCGTTCACACGCACACAGCACGCACACACACACACACACGACACACACACACACACACACACACCCACAACCACACACGTGCGCGCGCGCACAAATCACCGCACACGTCGCGCCCCGCTTTGCACTTGCTTTAAAGTGTATTGGAGCATAAAGTATCTAATACGTGAGACATAAGGCCTATTTCTTTTAATATATAATTTTATGTTTAAAATATTTATTGTTGTCGCTTGGATTTGTCTCATTTTTAGATTGGCTTTTAAAGCAGCTTTGTTATACAATACTGAATTCTGAATGGCAGCGATGTGCTATCCACTGGATTCCATTCTTCAGCGTGATGTGTAGCAACAGGAGATAAACATAAAACAAAACGGAAGAGCAGCTGAACAAATGACTAAATAGAATATCCCGCGTGTTCATGGCCCAGTCAGGCCAATCAGGCCAATCTGCGATCAGGGCCATCTGGCTACTGTAACCAGTTTTGTGGAGGACATAAATACCATTCAAAAGCAGACCACCAATGGCTAACTTTCATACTGCATGAATTTTCTTTAAAAAAAAAAAACATTGCCTGGATGCGGACTTGGAGCATAATACAGTAACTCAGCAAATAACATGTAGGTGATATTAGGCACTGCTTTGTTCTCTTACGACTAAGTATTATGAATCATACATATAACTTAGGAAACCATAATTTCAAGCACTTTGGCATCTAGTGTTTTTTCGTGGGCTATTCGATCTTAAACGTATTTATCAGAGGTATAACATAAATCCTTACATCCTGTGTAGCAATGTAGGGACGTCAGTCCGATTTTCACATCATACTGATAATTTTCCAATGATTGAGGATGTTGGATTATTGGGCACCGTGGTTGTAAAGGCTTGCCCACTGGCCTCCTTTCCTCTTGACAACACTGGTTGCTTCATGTGTGCGACGTTTTCCAATCTTCCATCCAAAGAACGTAACACTTGGCTCCAGTTTTCAATCTTCCTGAAGAATTTTTTTTTTTTTTAAGAAAAAAAAGAAAGCAAAGTGAACTAAAAACTCGCATTGTTACAGTGAAACCCGGCAGACTGACGCATAATACGACACCTGAGTGACAGTATGTACAAAAAAATCAAAACCTTCCTGTATAGTATTTTAAAAAGAATTTTTATTGAACAATTTTTTTACAAATAGGACACAAACACACTAAATGTTCACCTTATGGCAATAGTACAGTAATAACAATAGTACTCATATATACCAGAGTCAATTCATAATATCCTCATTCATCATCTTAATTTTCATCTGTTAACTGACAACTTGAATAAGCCGTGGTGTATCCAGTAATATCATAGCATGAAATATTGTAACAGTACTTAAATTACAATCATCACTGTAACCATGAATCACGTCTCTATATTAACAGCAAGAATGGAGAGAATAAGCTGATACACATTAACACTACTCTGCACACTTGTGCGCACGCACAAGCACACGCACACGCACGCACACACACACACAACACACCACACACACACACCACACACATACACACGCAACTACACACACACACATACGCACGCACACGCACACACACGACACCATACACCATAAACACGCACACACACACACGCACACGCACGCACGGCACGCACTACGCACACACACACATACACAGCCACACACACACCACACCGTCTCTTTCGCTCTCTCTCTCTCTCTCTCTCTCTCCTCGCCTCAAATCGTCTCTCTCTCTCCCTCGCTCTCTCTCTCTCTACACACTCTATCAGCCCTTTTTTATTTTCCTCTTTCTTTACGATGTTCCTCTATCAGCGTCTATGTCCTCATCTTTTTTTATTGTCCACCTCTTGCTCTCCCCTTTCAAAGTATGATTGTATTTATATTTATATTTTTGTACATAATGTATTTGCTAGTCATGATTTATGTATGATTTGTTTTGATATTTGTTCATTGTCTTTTGGTTCCGTACGGCCAATGTTCATTGGTGTGATCTTTACATTTTTATTGATTCAGTATGTTTTTTTTCTTTTCATGACGACAGGATGAACAAAGCTTGTAGCTTACTCTTTTATCGTCATTAAGATAATTTTGACTTGACTTGACTTGCTTGCTTGACCCCCCCCCCCCCCCCACCCTACACCATACTATCTATACACATAGAATATATGAGGGGAAATAGATGCATGCATACATATCTATAACGGATAGGGTCCAGATAACAGACAGGGAAAGACATTTGGTTTCGCCAATATCAAAGTATCAAATTATCAAGAACGGACATAAAAACCACACCATAACAAGCCAGACTAACAACATTATTTAGTTACCTTACAGATGAATCTAGGATTAATGCGGACTAGAAACCAGTTTTTCTTTAAGTTGTCTTGAATTATTGTTCAAAAGGCAGGTATTTTTCTAGGTTATCTAGATCTTATTACTGTAGATAAACCTGCAGGTTAGGATGGACATTTTGTAGTTTACATATGTAAACATAAAAGTTAACAAACAGTAGAATAAAATCCATAACTTTTGTCAGTCTTCACATGATGCTTCACTCCAAAGAGAATAAGTTCCTTGTCTATATTTAAATTATTACAGTGCTGGACATCTATTCAACAATTCAATCAATCAATCAATCAATATTATTATTGTCCATTTTACAGGAAATTCTTTCTGCAGCAATAAAACAATGAACAAAACAACACAATAAAGACAGAGACATAGTATAACAGAAAAAGACAAACAATGAAATATGCGACTATTTTAAACACTGTGCGCATATACAATTCTTGGTCACACACACCACACACACACACACACACACACCACAAACACACACACAAACACAACACACACAAACACACACACACACACACACACCACACACACACTCACACACAAACACATACACACACAACCCCAACACACACATCATGCTCACGCATACAACCATTTAACTACCTATCCATCTAACTTATACATACATACACATGTGCTTACACATACATACAAACATACAATTATCAATAGTCTATATGCATACATTCGTAATACAACATTGCATATATACATGCATACACAAACATACATAGATAGGCCTACATAGATACATGGATAGAAAGACAGATATATAGATATATAGACAGATACATACATACATATATGCATGCACACATCTACATACATACATACCTATATTCATGCATGTGTTGGGAAAAAATTATAAAGCAAACACATATGATCACCACCATTGCACCAACGTTAGTCCAACACAGCACCCCCCCTTTCCCCTGCCCCTCTATTCCATATATTCATCAGTAAAAGAAAGAACAACAAATCAATGACCAACATTGTCTCTGATTTAAAACAAAATTGAAATCAAAAGTACATTAAGAACTACAGAATTGTCCCAAAAAACACGCACATACACAGGCACACACCACACACCACACACACACACGATCATACCAAATCGGTGACCAGACGGCAGGTATAAAACAACACACACACACACACACACACGGAGGTTCATTCGTGGTCTTTGTGGTCACTGCTGTGTCCACCGTTGGTTGAACAGGCGGATGGCCATGGGCAGGAAGGAGTTCCTGTAGCGGCTGGTTCTGGAACTCAGGGACAGGAGGCGACTGCTGCACGACCGACTGGACTGACACTGGGCCAGGACTGGATGAAGAGGGTGGCTGGCATCGCTCAGGATCTTGTTGAGCTTCTTCAGACAACACCTGTCGTAGTGGGTGGATACTGGTGTGATGTCTGATGTTCGATGCAGCTCGTGAAATGCGGTCTAACTTGGTAGAGTCAGCCTTCTTGTTGTTGTTGAAGTAGCACACCTGATTGTATAGTGTGACACTTTCGACTGTAGCCTGGTAGAACCTGTACCAGATGGCACTGCTGACCTGGAAGCTTCGAAGTTTTCTCATAAAGAATAGTTTCTGATTTGCTTTTTTGTAGCAGGCATTGATTCTTGCAGTCCATTCTAGTTTGTTGTCAATGATGGTACCAAGGTACTTGTACTGACTGACAACCTCTTACGTCTTCATTATTGATAGTGAGTGGTTCTAAGGTGTTCTGACCTCTACGGAAATCAATGTCACATTCAGTTTCAGGTAGTTTGCATCACACCAGTCCACCAAAAGCTTTCACCGAAGATCTGTATGATGTCTCGTCACTGTTCAGGAGTCCGGTGAGGTATGTATCATCAGCAAACTTGATCTGAATGTTGGATGCGTCTGAAGAACGGCAGTCAGCAGTGTAGATGGTAAAGAGAACATGAGAGAGGACGCACCCTTGAGGAGCCTCAGTGTTTGTTGTCAACTGATCAGACATCTGTGTTCCTAATTTCACACGTTGGAGTCTTGCTGTCAAAAAGCTAAAAATGCACGCAATCAGCACTGAATTGACCTTCATCGTCTGCAGTTTATGTATCAGAATGTGGGGCTGGATGGTGTTAAATGCGGTCGAGAAGTCGGCAAACAAAATTATGACGTAAGTACATGGTTTGTCGATATGTTCATATATCTTGTGAACAGCGTTAAGATGGCGTCGTTAGTGCCCCTGTTCTTGGTGTAGGCGAACTGGAGTGGGTCTTGGTGCTCTGGTGGTCTTGGTAAGCTTTGGAGATTTCACCAGAACCTCTGTACAGTAGCACAATCAAAAAGCATATGTGGGATAGGCTGTTCTTCACAAAGATCACAAATTGGGGAATCGACAATTGGACATTAAAATAGGTATCTTTGCGTGGGAAGCAATTTATGTAAAGCCTGTATTGGAACCACCTAAGCTGGACATCTGTGGAAACTTTATAACAATGAAGGAAAATATGTTTCCAGCTAAGGTCATCAAAGAGACTATTCTATTAAACCACAGCAGAAGGGAATGTATTATTTATATTTACAATGTTTTGCACATATTTGCTGCCTCTTTTGATACAAAACCAGTTGTTGTTTTTATCTAGGTGTTTATATATGTTGGTCACTTTAATATTGAATTTTCCACAATAGCTACGAATTGCATTTAAAATACCTTCTATAACAGAATGTTTGTTCTTATGCCTTAATATTTCAGCAAACAAATCATGGTATGTCATCAGTTTGTCATTATCATTTATCAGATTTTTAATACAGAACATATCATAATCACACCATTCTTGTATACAAATGACTTTCCTATCCCTTAAGATATTAACATTATAATGTAAACATTATGCCATAATTTCATGTACAGAATTTGGAAAACATTTTAAATACAGTTTCTTATAATGTTTCATAACATCTTTCCAAAAAGGGTTGATTACATCTTTCATAACATTTGAAAATTCAGCTCCAAAGTTGTTTACTTTGTCCAGCTTAAGGTACATATTGATTGTAAATTCCCTCCAATCAGATTCACACATCAATCTCCTCAACCAACTTAACTTCATGTCAGAGATAAAATTTAAAAAAACCACAACATTCCTAGTCCCCTTGATACTGTTTTTGAACCACTGACGTTTTAATTTTGCTTCGTTTGTCATTCAATAAAAATGTATATAGTTCTTTTTCTAAAGTAACAATAAAATCATGTTGGGGGTTGGGCCTGTATAGTTCTTGTCCCCTCTCCCCCACTTCCCCATTCCCCCGAGCTTACACTACTCCACCTTTCCCTGTCTCACTGTTCATTCAGTGACTGGACCACACAATGACTCACCAAAAAGACAGCACTGGCTAAAGAAGGGGTTTCTTATACTGCAGGAGTACAGGTAAAAATATCATAAAAATCAACAAAAGTCAGCAGAATCATGAACATTTAGATAACTCCTTGGCAATGTAATGTATGTGCATCTACCAAATAATTGAATTGTGATTAAAATCCAAAAGGCAATCTTTGAAACAATTGGACCATCTGAATTTGGTTTTTTAAAAATCAATGACAATCAGTTAGATCATGAAATCGAACGACAGATTTGTAAGTAAAATGAATTTTATATGTCTGCCCAATTTGATTAAAATCCGTCCAGTGATTGTTGAGAAAATCGGCACACAGACATACGCAGACAAACAGACAAAGACATACCTGAAAACAATACCCATCCCAGACTATGTCTGACCGAGCAATAACAAGGAAAGCTAAGAGAAAATATAGATGGAAGAGAAAATTCGATTAACGTCCTCCGGCCTGGAACAAGGCACATGTGGGACATTAATAGATATAAAGATGGTGGGACGATCCTGGAGGTACTGCAATACCGAGAAATTCTCGAATTTTTAATCAATAAAGATATACTCAAAAGGGTTTTACTGATTATCCTCTTTATTTCACTACTAGCAGTTACGCCTCACTAACGTCGCTTCACAGGAGTTCATTTGCGGCGGAACTTTCCTCTGGAGGTTTAAAATGTATTTGGTATTTGGTACTTTATAGTCACAGAGGCGTCTCTGTGAAATTCGGATTGCTCCTACCTGGAGAGCGCGTCGCAGTCAGAGGCGCGCCACCCAACTTTTTAGATGCGATTGTTGTGTGTAACTGATGAGGAAGGAAAGGGTGGTGGTAAATTTTGACCAAATGACAACATTTTCGTTGCCACTGGGCTTAACGTGTGTTAAGTACATGGGTACACGGGACCTCTGTATATCGTCTCATCCAAAAGACTCCACATTCAGACCATACAGTTTAGTGCAGAGTGAGAGGAAAAACTCCCCATGTACCCAGGTTCGAACTCAGGTTTATTGTATTTGAGGCGAACGCGTTACCTCCATACCACTCTACCTTGCTACCTTCCTTGGTCATCATGATAAAAAAATAGGGTTTTAGACTAATACAGCCCATTTTCATGTAACAGCCTCAAGGACAAAAGTCAAGTTCAAGTGCTTTTAAATGTCCCCCACTGCATTCTGGGGCATGCTGGGCAAGGATATATATGGTCATGTGGGTGTACAACGATAGCCACTGCTGACCAATTTGAAACTGATAAGGCCTTGACCTTTATCTTCATCAGTACCCAGTATTTGGAATCACTATTGGTCAATGCACCTTCATGCCAAGTTTGAAAATTGTAAGTCCAACGATATAAAAGATATGGCCTCAAGAATAAATTTCGGTTTTCAAGGTCAAGGTCAGCGCGATTCATACTTTTTCCTATGATATCCCCAGACTGTGATACGTCCACACAAAATTTGAAGCTATTCTGTCCACTGGTTCATGAGATGCAGCTAAGACATGATTATATGACAAATTGAAAGTCTACGTTCTTGACCTTCATCGGTATTTGGAATCACCTTTCGCTAATACACCTCCATACAAAGTTTGAACATTGCAAGTCCAACAATGTCAAAGATATGGCCTCAATAAGAAATTTCAGTTTTCAAGGTCAAAATTCAAGTGTCAAGACACAACACGGTCACACGTTTTCCTAAGCAATGTCATACTGTGGACTACAATACATCGCCATGCAAAAGTTGAAGCGATTATGTCCATCGCTTCATGAGTTACAGGGCGAACAAACAAACACCCTTTTTTCCTAGGTAAACACAGAAACATAATGGATTTTTATTCCTTCCTTTTTCCTTTAGTCCCTTGACCACTGTGGTCATTGGGGGGATTGATGGGCAGCAGCAGCAGACAACATTATCCAGTTCTGCCTCTGGTGGGCAGCCGCGGATCAGGTCATTCATGTTCATGTTGGTCAACTTCTTTGATATTGTCGACCCAGTTCTTCTTTTGTCAGCCGTGACGGCGGCCCCCTTCCACGGTTCCCTGGAGAATGGTCTTCGACAAAGATTCATGACGGTTGACGTGGCCAAACCAGATGAGCTTGCGACGTTTAACTGTCGTCAAAATGTGTTCTTGTGGCCCAACCAGCTCTGCGATCTTGTTGCGGACATATTCATTTGTCTTGCGTTCTATGTATGTAATGCCCAGCAGTTTTCTCAAGCATTTTGTTTCAAAAGCTTGAATGTTTCTCTCGGAGTCAGCCAGCAGAGTCCATGTTTCACACCCGTAGAGAAAGATGGTGATTACGAGTGACTGGTAGAGTCTGTACTTTGTAGTGAAGCTGATATGTTGCTTTTCCAAATTCTGCTCAGTCTAGCCATAGCTGCTGTAGCTTGTGTAATCCGCTGATGGATCTCTGCGGTGCAGCTGCCATCTTTGGACAGAAGTGCTCCCAAGTACTTGAAGTTCTTCACCTCTTCCAGCTTTTGACCATTCATAGTGATATTAGCAGTGTTGTCATTCACACTGTTCACCATGGCTTTGCTTTTCTCATAGCTGACTTCCATTCCGCATGACCCAGCGCTGTTCACAAGATTGTCAGTGAGCTCCTGGAGTTCGTTCTTGCTGCCGCCCAAAAGGTCTATGTCGTCAGCAAAACGCAGGTTGCACAAGCGTCTGCCACCAATGGAGATGGAAGTATGGTGGTCATGAAGGGTGTCTTGCATGATCTTCTCCAGGAAGATGTTAAATAGTACTGGAGAAAGTAAACATCCTTGACGGACACCTACTGCTGTTTGGAAAAATTATCCGAGTTGATTATTGAGGAGAACTGCACTACTTGAGTTCTTGTAGAGTGCCTCGATGGTTTGAACAAGGCCTTCCTCGATGTTGAAGCCTCTCATGATTTGCCACAAACCAGCATGTCAAACTCTGTTGAACGCCTTGCGAAAGTCAATTAAATTAATGGTAGAGTTCTTTTTGATGCTGTGTATAATGTTTTTCTATAATTACACGGCAGTTGAAGATCTGCTCAACTGTGCTCCTTCCAGATCTGAAACCAGCTTGTTCTTCAGACAATTGTTCCTCGAGCAATGGTCTTGAGGCGGAACTGAGGATAACACGCAGCATTACTTTTCTTGGATGGCTGATCAGACTGATCGTCCTGTAATTCTGGCACTGTTTAAGATTTCCTTTCTTGGGAGAGTGGCATTATCAGTGATCGTGTCCATTCCTTTGGCCATTCCTTCAAGGATTTTTTTATATTATACATGTATAAATAGATACAAATAGCAATGCAGCTCGAATATAATCGGGTAATTTTGACAGCAATCATCATTGATTTGTATATGGAATTAAGGCAAAGATACGCAAGCGTCCATTGCCATTGTGGTTCTCTGTCTGTGTAGTTTATGACAATTTATAAAATCATATCTCTCTGTTTCCCTCTCTTTTCTACTCGCTGTACATTCATGTCGGCTCACGCTATTTTGTGTCATCTCGGCCCAAGGCAATAGTCATCTTCGCCCATGTCAATGGTCATATAGGCATGCACATGCATGTACGTGCTTGTGCGTGTGCGTGTACGTGTATTAGTAATGGGTAAATTCGACAAATGAGCCTATTATAGTATATGAGCTTAAGTAATAGGGGAGACTTATTAATATAGTACATGTTTGCAATTCAAACCACCTGGTTTCCTAGCAAACGGTAGAAGATTGAGCGTTAGTAATTGTATGTTCGTTTTAGGTGTGAAGTTTGGACAGGGGATTGGAAACTATGTTATCATAACCAAAATGCAACAAAGCGGAAAACGTTTTGTAAGGCAAACGAAAATTCATTTTAGCAGCATCTGGTGTTATTTGGGGAAATGCTTATTTATTTGTTTTTCGTTGCACCAATACAAAAATTAAAACTCTAAATTTGTAATGCCACTCAACAAATCTTTAAAGTGTTAGGGTCAATGCTGTCCATTTTGTAAATGAAAATATATTCAAGATCGAAAAATAACCTGAGCCATTGAGATGCTATCCATACCTCCTTCATCTTTTCAATGGCGCAAGCTACTCTTAAGCCTATTTAAATGACTCCACTTATATAGAAATGAACATAAGTTTATGTTGACGTCACAGAACTAGGTGAACATTTAAAGAAAGACTGGTCCTATAGTTAAAGACAGTTACGACATCCTCGTTGATTAGTGCTAAAACACCCTGGTACAATATCATTAGTTGACACATAACCATTCTGAACAGATCTTGTAATTCGTACCTTGTTGAAAAAAAGAATTATTCCATTAAGCCACACGTATAAAACCTGAGTTTATAATTATAGTATACAGTTACTATCCCTTGACCACGTTATGCATGTTGAAGATATGCTTCGATTATCGGCCCTTGATATAGAGATCTTCTATCCTTAAGAGGTACTATATCAATTAATGTCCCCTGACGAAATACCACGAAAACAACCACCCACCCTCTGCCAACTGTTTGCTCATGTTTGTTTCACAACACACTACACTAAAATACAATGCAGTACAATGTAATACGATACAAATGCAATACAACACAATACAATACATCCATCACCTGGTGACACCTGGTGTAATCCCATTGTCCTCATCCCTGTCATCCTCACACTGCCCAAACAGTTTACACTCCGGTGGGCCTGCAGGCCTACAGTCCTCTCCGTTGCCCATGGGAAACAGTTTACCGCCATTGGGAAGCTGCATGGTTTTTCTGGAATTCTTAAGCAACAAAATATATAGACTTGGCAATTTATCTTTTATACTTTTCGTTTCTTGGTAATAAAAAGTAGTGCAACTAACCCTTGAATAACCACTCTACATACACCGTTCCCTCTGAGGCATAGAAACACATAAACGGACCTTCTGTAACGCTCTGTTGCAACAGGGATCCATTGCACAACCTACACAACCAAAGAGAAGTCCTCTTGCATTCTGTCTCCATCATTCGTGACTCATACAACATTTTTTTTTTTTTTATTTCTGTCAAGTTGTATCCTTATCTGTGCACTCTCCGTACTGCGACGTTACAAAACAAAACTGCCATTCTTACCAAAACACTACAACGAGTTCACTGCAAGAAGAATGGTGATGCGTGGATACCAGCTCACTTTGAGATACCAGGAACAATGGGAACGCATCTGCTGATCGCCTAGTAAAATAATGCGCTACTAAAGAGCACCTACAGTGGCATTACTTACAGCGAGGATATCATCCCAGGAACAATCACAAGGCCAAATAAGTCCAAGGATGACTATCACGTTGTTGATCAGAGAGCGCAAAGTGTTCTGCTGAGGCTTCACACCAACCAAATCCTATAGTTGTACACATCATCATGCTGTTTGTGCAATAGATTACTTGATCAGCCTGGGTATATATGTGAACGAACAAAATTATTTAGGACTTTACAACTTTCACTTATTGATTGGCTATCATGTTAATGCTATTATTCAATTTTGTCAAATTCTTCATCAACATCTATCCTTTCGGCAGCGACGTCCGCAATGTCTTACCCTCCTTGCTTTCTTGAAATCGAATTGCTTTGCGTAACTGCCATCTGCTTTCCAGAGGCCACGTAAGCTCTTATCTTGCCATTCATACTTTCACGCCATGCTTGCTGAATGCTCTGTTGTCTGGTTCTCCCTAACGACTCATCGAACAGCGCACACTCTCACACACATGTGGGGTGGCCTGATGATAGTCAAAAAATTCAAAGTGATGCATCTGAACCCATGCAATGATATTTTAGTGATTTATGGTGGTGTCAAAGGGTCTTGCTAACCCATGCGGAGAAAGACCTTGTGTTATAGTTGATCCTTACTATCTTATACATATATCACGATACTGTAAAAAAGCAAACCGTTACTACTGGACCCTCCTAATCAGATCGGTATTCACGTCAAGATCTACTAGCATCTATTACAACTTAACATAGCGAGTTAATCATTGCACTTAGCATCTCATTAGATGCTCTGCGAACTTTGCGCTTTGGTCTTCTACTACTTTAACCCGTCTATTGTGGCTTATTCTGTTACCTGATAGGGAAAACAACATACTGCGCATTTCAAATGTACCACAATGCAATTGTGAATATAAATGTGTAAACCGCCGGCAATGGTGATTGCTGCACATGTGTTACTGCCTTTTGTTCAAGGAAATGGAAATAAAACAAAATTAAGCAACAGAAGTCCTTTGGGACAAGCAGAACAAATGAAAACGTTTGCAAGATTTTGGAATAAAGTCCCATGGATCGTAACCCTCTCAAATAAAATCTATTTCAAATTATAATCCAACACACACTGTCGATCTATGCCGTTGAAAGTTATTATTACTACATGGATGGGAAAGTAATGTCGCTTTTATCTAGTAAAATTAAACTAGAATCAAAGCGACGAGTTGTAATGGTTTAGAGAGTTTTCATGAGCAATCACTGACGGGAGAAGTCTCTTGCCTTGTCTATAAGCCTTGATCTACTCCAGGACGCACAATCCAAATGTTGCAATTGACAGGCTAATTATTACCCACTTTCTGTGTGATTTCAGTATACTACATTTAACAGTTAAACATTATTGTTTGTATGAGTTCTTGACAAGAACTCGAGTGACTGTCTGATAACATTAAGATTGAAATGGTGAAAATAAAAAATGTCGAGAGCGTTGATGGTGATAACATTACCTTGCACCTAAGTCAAGAGGCGGCTGACGAAAATAATGCCTTCTCTTGTCTATGCCAAATTTCTTCTTTAGCAATATTCAATTCATTAGCTGTGCTGTCACAAAACAATGACTTGGAGACTTGAGCAATGCATAAAAATAATTAGTCTGGTGTGTGTGTGTTGTGTGTGGAGTGTGTGTGTGTGTTGTAGTGCTGCTGTGCGTTGTGCATCGTAACTCGAATCACTTTTCATCTACCAAAACCGAAAGTGTGCGTGCGTGTGTGTGTGCATAAGCAAGCCACAACCGGCTTAATAGAGGTCGCAGCCGTGCAGTGGTCACATCACAAAGACAATCCACACATGACACCGCGCATGTTGACATTCACTCTGATACCTTCGTGTGACGCACTGCCAATAGAACGGACATCTGCACCATTATTGACCCGCGATAGCTGGATATGGATGATCTTCTGCAGATGTTTTGAATACCTAGAGCCGGGATTATCGGAATTTGAGAAGCAGAAGAGATTCTTACTCACACACTTGACAATAACGCAAAAGGCATTATAGTATAAAGCGTTTGCTATAGTCAAGGAATGTAGCACTTGTACTAGTCTCGCAGGGTGAACAAATGAGCAGTACATGTTTTTGTGGTGTGGGTGTTGGTGATACAACTTCCAATGTTTGGGGGTGTGGTGGATGTGTTGTTGTGTGTGGTGTGTGTTGTGTGTGCGTGTGTGTTGTTGTGTGTTTGTGTGTGTGTGTGTGTTGTGTGTGTGACTGTGTGTGTGTGTGTGTGTGTGTTGTGTGTGTGTGTTCGTTTGTGTGTGTGGGAGCCAATGTGTGTGTGGTGTGATGTTGTGTCGCGTGTGCCGAGCTGCACTTATGCCCAGGGGCATGACAAGACTTAGCAGGATTTTTTTAAATTTCCCAGTTATACCCATGTGTAGCCTGCAAGGCATTCTTCTTGAAGAGCTAAAGCTCTATTTTAGGCAAAATAACCACAATTCTCAGATATAACAAACATTGTCATGATACACCATACCCAAATCGAAATAACTTATAATATTTCAATACTCTCGTACGAAACAGTTCAGACTGCATCGTTGTCAATCCACCCGTGCTTTTGACCCGTCTCATCAAGGTATTGTTCTATTGCCAAGTCTGGGGGACTGTGACATATGCCCAGTAATCTGGTTGCTTAGGCGGATGACATGATGACCATTTTGCAGAGAGAAATGTATAGATTATCAGGGGAGGGTGAAATGAAGATCTTGCATTTGCTGCCAAATATATACACGATTCTGTGTACAAGTTGGGCCACTGGCAGGAACAAAATATTGGAACATTTCGTGAAGACTCTGTGAGAGTAAATGCCAGTTCCTGGTTCTCTCCGACACCGATATGAACAGCCGAAGAATATTCAGTTAGAGAGGTGAGGGGGAAACACGGTTTGTTGACAACCGAAAAAACCGGTGCAAACGTTCGCGGTTCGAAACCGGTTCGACTTGCTGTGGACCGGTTTTTGAACTGCAATAACGTGAATAGTAAGTTTTTCTTATAGCATAACGTATATTCTTTCGACAAACAACGCTAATCTCAGCACAGATTGGGTTGATATTGTAAACCAAGAGTAGCTGTTTCTATGTTTTGTGTGGTTGTGTTGACTTGACTTTGACTGAGGATGAGATGTCGTGTGTGTGTTGCATTACGTCATAGTTTCGTTTATTGTGAGTGTGATGGTGTGCGTGGCGTGCGTAGTGTGCGCGTTGTGCATACGTGCGGGGTGTGTGAATATTACTGCTATAAGAAATTATGCGTTTGCATAGGTGAAACTTGTGATGCGAGTACTGGTTTAATAACACATGGTTCAATAAACCGCTTCGAAGAGGGAAAACCAGTTTTTAAAACCGGTCAGTTTTTGTAACCGTCTTGAAACTTAATTATTCAGCATGTCCTTGATTCGCTGGACCCAGGGCACGCAATGCAGTATGATTGCAGGCCCATATCTCCTTCACCATGTCTAACCATTGTTAACACGTTGTCCAGAATTTGTTATTCTGCACAAAAAATATAGGCTCTGGGTGTTTTCCTTGAAAATGGCAACATGTCAAAGTATTCAGGGCTAATGTCAGACATCTTCTGGTACACTTCACTTCAATATAAACTTAGTAACTTAGTAGGAGCCACAGAGACACCATGTCAATGAACTATTGTCAGGACAGCATTTCTTATGAGTAAACGGGCAGGAAGGATCGTCGTTATTGCTGAGAGCTTGGTACTGAAGGTGCTGAAGGTCACCGTGACACCTTTTGCATATGTCCTCGGAATCATCTATTGATTTTTTTTTATTCTTATCACCAATACAGTGGACTGCTCTATCGCTCACGAGAATTAACGAGAACTAGTGGGGCTTGTATGTTGCTTTGAGAGCAAACATGACATGATATCTCCACCCCTAAAAACTATCCCCCATTTGCAAGATAAAATAATAACAATTTGGCAAAAACTTCGCCCGTTTTGGTCCCAACTTCCGGTTGACATATTCCACGGTTTCGATTTATGAACGATGGTATTTGCATATTCGTTACTCTTTAGTAAATATATGAAAATAAGAAAGATATCCGTACACGTTTGTTCGATTATTAAATTCAACAGCACTAGAGACTCGATTTGCCAAAAGTTGACATAGATAGACACAATGTTTTAGAGCGGGACACATTTGGCCAACTCGGAAATGCAGCATAGGAATACTGGTCCGTCCGATTTGCCGCCACATTTCACAACTGAAATATGGACGAAAAATATGAAAAAAATCCAATGCCATAAGTGAAAGTGCACACACTTGATAACTTTACATAAATTCGATGAAAATGAGTTTACGTCCTCTTGGTTCAAAGACACATATGGCAACATTTGTAAATACAAATAGCATGGTCGGGAACAATACGGCCTGCACACAATGCCACGGAAGTCACAGTATGTGCAACTACCACATGTATATATCAGTCCACGAGATTTGACAATTATACGTATTGGCTGTAGTGGTAACCATTGCTCGCGTTGTAAAACTCAGGTTCGGTCATCGGTCGCCCCACATTGGGACCCCCCCCCCCCCCCCCCCTAATTCAATGCGATATGATAATAATATTTGCAATAAATTCCAAACTATTTAGAGATCATCACACCCACACCTCCTTTCCGACCTCGGGCCCCAACTATAAGGGCGACCATAAACCAGTGTATGTGTCGGTTGCATGACGCACCCTTCCGGTTTTGGCCTTATTCTGTGAACCAAGAACAAAGTGCAGGGTTCCTAGTGGAGACACTTCACGGTTCGGGTTTTAATATGGAATGCTGAACATATATTTCTAAGGTAAATGTTGAAAAAAGAACGAATCTCAATAGCAGCAGACCGTTTAGGAATATATTCAAGATTAACACTTTTCGCCCCGAAAATTCCATGCACGAAATCATTAAAATTTCACCGTTTCACTATTCCAGTACCACATAAGGTCCTGCAAACGCGTCGGAAAAAATTCAGCCAAATGGGACCCCAAAAAGCGGGGACGAATAAAAAGCAAAGAAACAAAAAGAAGAATTTTTCACAAATGCAATAGTATTCTCACCTATAAGGAGAGAATCCTAATCTGAAATAGAATCAATTTTCAGATTGCTAATCTGATAGGGTGGATGGGGTAATTTGAACATCTCTCGCATCGCTTAGCGATGCGATTGTTTGGCACAAAACGCAATGGACAACATTGCTTAAATGTTTTCTGTTTTTTTTTAAAAAACATCAACAAGCAAACGACATAATGAAGCAGCAACAAGCAAAGCTCAGTCAAAACAAATACACAGCATACAACAATGGAGGAATATTTATACCATTACAATAATTACATAACCGACAGAAAAAAATCAAAACCAATGAACACACGAACAGTAACATATAATATTCAAAATGGACATACACATAGAACAAAAAGGAAACAAATAATCAGACACAAAGCATGAGTATAAACCAAAATCCTCACAATTCTCATTGATTATCATAAGTGATCACAGAAATACGCACGTAGAGGGAGAGAAGAGGAGAAGAGAGAGTGAGAGAGACGATAGAGGAGGAGAGACGAGATGAGACGTACGACGAGAGGAGATGTACTCTGAGCAGAGATGATTCGAGACGAGTGCAGATACGAGAGATTTCCACTTCACATATCACTCTGCAAATGAGTTACGCATTGGCAATACGTAATATAGATAAATCGTTATATTTTATGTATTATGACGCATAGGACATAACAAAACAAACACCTGCTTTATTATTATATGAAATGACGTCAAATGAAAACAGAGAAAGCAATGCTAATTAAGTTAAAATTTGAAGTGAGAACAAGAACTGGGAAGGACTCAAGAACTGGGAAAAAATTGTTGTTTGCAGAAGGTTTTACGTCCTCACAGCTGTAGCTCTTAGGGACAAGTAGTTCTGGTGCTGTAGACTTCGAAATTGGTTCATCAACGTTGTTCTTAGGAAAGGGTCGGGTGGGAGGCGCTGGAGTAAAGTCAGTTGGAGTCTTGTCGTAGACCTATTCATTGTACGATCTTGAAGCTGTAGTCGTGGGTGGGAAAGAAGCAAAAAGCAAGCCTTTGAATTTTATAGCCTTTCGCTTTGCGCTATAAACTGCTGTACAGTTTTTAATATTTGTTCATTTTCTGCTACTGATAAAGTTTGATCACCAAAACGTAGTGTGTTGGTGTTAATTGTGTGTGGGCTAAGTGTTGAGATCGTGTTCGTTCTTGTCGCAGTAAAATTTCTACAATGCAACAAATACTATTCACCATCTTCAGTATGTTGGCCACATGCGCATTTGGGAATATTTAGTAAATGTCTGTTGTACAAGTCATAATTAATATTACTCATTCCTAAACGTAGTCTACAATGATTAGCTTGATCCTGTCTGGATCCTTTGTAGTGGTAGGAGGGGACTGTGACATCTGTAATAGATAAATAACGTTTGAACTAAATAATATAATCGGTTGCTTTGATATTATCTGAGAGGTTGTTCCACAACTGTGTAGTATTAGAGTATAAGGAAGTGTTGTGTAGTTCGGTTTTGGATCGTTGAACTATTCTGTCTAATGGCCGGCGTCTATGGTAAGGTTACACAGAAGATCACATGAGTAATCAGGACATTTGCCATTGACCATTTTGTGAAGCTGAATCAATTTGTGTCTTCTTCATCTTTCTTTTATTGTGCAAAAACCTGATTCTATGTACAGTTTCTCATGACTAGTTCCCTTTACTCCTCCTATGATGATACGAATCGCTTCCAGATGTAGTGTTTCTAATGTTTTTGACTGTGTGTCTGTACAATTGTCCCATAATATATCTGCATAGTCAAAATGGGGTAGAATAAAGGATTTATACATAGCTTCTGGAGCTATACGGCTTAGTCTATATTTGTAATTTCGGAGACAAGCAATCAACATATTTACTTTATTAGCTATAGTTCGAATGTGCTCATCCCATCTACAGTTATCCTGAAAAGCTACTCCTAAATGTTTGTGAGATATTGAGGGCTTTAAAGTCTGCTGTCCAAATGTAAGAGGTTTGAGTTGATTGTGTTCACGAGTAGTGTTGAGAAGTTCTGATTTCTTTTCATTGAATTAAATTTCCATAGTTTGGCCCATTGTGCAATTCTACGAAGATCTGAATTAAGGATTTCTGCTCTGACAACGGGATCATTAAAAGCAAGATATAAAATAGTGTCATCAGCAAACAATTTAATTATTGAATCAATGTCAGAGATAATATCATTAATATACAATAAAAAATAACAAGGGGCCAAGGACAGAACCCTGGGGAACACCTGCCAGAATTCTTTTTGATTCAGATTTATCACCTTTAATGACTACAGATTGTTGTCGGTTATGAAGATAATCGTGAAAAAATGTAGAGTAACTTCCCTCTAATGCCCGCAGCCTCCAGCTTCAACAGAAGTCCTTTGTGCCAGACGCAATCAAGTGCTTTAGATATGTCAAAATAAATAGTTTGCGTTGTTGTACCACGATCAGGAGAAGATCAGGAGAAGAACAGAGGTGATTGTATGTGGCTAGAAGCTGGTTAACTGTAGAATCACCTGGTGTGAAACCGGATTGGAGTGGGGTAATTGTGTTGTATGTCTTGAAAAATGTGTACACATGTTTGTGCACACATCTGATCAAGTACTTTCCCTAGACAGCTAAGAAGTGAAATAGGACGATAATTATTGCATAGTTCTTTTGGTCCTTTTTTGTAAATAAGGGAAATGTGTGCGATTTTCCATAAATTAGGAAGTGTACCTTCATTCAGGCAACGATTGAATAACAGAATAAGAGGATTAACTATAACCAGGAGGTACCAGGCAATAACTGATTTCTGAAATGCATTTTTAAAACGTATGTCCCTGTAAATAACTTGTTGAGATTAGAAAAGGCATTTAAAGGCAAATTACAACCTTGTTGACTTTGATCTTGAAGGTTGACCTTGAACACTTTTGTGTGTGTGTGGGGGGGGGGGGGGGGTAAGGGGGGGGGGTGGTTGGTGGGGGGGGGGGGATAGTCAAATTTCTTGCACCTTTGCAGCTACAGTCTAATTTTTTTTTGTAAGTATGTATATTGGCTTATGGCGATTCTACATGTTAACTTTGTATTACCCTCATGATCTTGACCTTGATCTTTGACCTTGAGCATAATAATTTGCATGATTAGGACATATCTTTCAGATTTTCGCATTTTTAGTCCCCAAATTTCAAAATGTTGATCAATAGCTCAAGGTGTTGTACATACCTGACATTATTATTTAAAGTATTAACAACCTTTGGGTGTCCTTGACATTTGACCGTGTTTCTTCCTTGTATGTTGTTGTATCTTATAAACAGCTGTGTACATTTGTTTCAAATTGTGAAGAGTACTGTATAACTTAAAGCTACTGTGTCCCAAACAGTATCTATTTTCCTTTACATTGAACTTTGACCTTGAGTTTTAAATTTTGTTTGGGGTATACATTATTATATCTCCTGAAACTCTGCATGGACCTAGAGCTTAAGCGTCTCGGTCCTTTATAACTTTGCTGATCCTGACATTTAAATCTTGTTTACATCTTATTCAGTTTCCCATGGGAAAGCTGCCGCCTTTGCTCTAGTGTTGCTGGTGTGATGAAAATTTCCCTATGGAAAAACTAGTTGAGCTGTTGTATTGTTCTTGTTTTTAGGAACTCACACAGGGCTATTAATTTTCGCCTTTCTTAATTAAGTGTAAGGCTCATCCCCAGCACAGGAATTTAGGGGGCATTTTCACTTCTTGTTTTATATTTTAAAGGCAAAAAAATAATTTACCTGCACAAGAAAATATCACTTCTTCAGCCTTTTTTTCAGATATGCATCACACACACACAAATACACACAGACACACACTGCACGCACGCACGCACGCACGCACACGCACAAACGCACACACACACACCACACAAACACACACACACACACACACACACACACGCATCGCGCGCGCTGTGCGCACGCGCGGTTTCGTAGCCCCGGCATGTGTGCGCATTAGTGTACATGTATGCCTCATAAATGTATGTATAAGTCAAAATGAAATGTACATGTAATTTTGTTGTGATATAAATTACCCACCTGACACAGACAAAATGACGCGAACGTTGTTTTTACAATTTTGAATGTGATTTTTGTGTTGATCTGGTTTGGGAATGAAAGGGATGAAAGGGCGGGTGGGTGGGTAAATTTGGACCAAATGACAACTTTTTTCGTTGCCACTGGATACCGTAACGTGTGCTAAGTGCCTGGCACACGGGACATTGGTTTATCGTCTCATCACCCGAAAGGCTCCTTGTTCAGACCGTAAGGCCTAGCACAGAGTGAGAGGAACAATCCCATGTTCCCAGATTCAAACTCGGATGCATTATATGCGAGGTGTATGTGTTACCTCTGTGCCACGCTACACCACAAAGTGGTGATATGGTGTTGTATTGTTATCCTGGTTTTTGTGTTATGTCGTTATGCTTCGTAAAACAATGTTTTGTTTTGGTTTTATTTCATAAAGATATATCCTTGTTTTAAAGTCCATATTTTGCTTTTAATGTTTGTGGGGAAGCATGTGCTTGGTTTAAACGAATTTTTTGTCTTTATTGAATAACACATAGTAAAGCAGCAACATAAACAAATTGGAACGAGCACAACAAGCTTAAAGCTTATACAAGGCGCTCAAACAGAATTATATTATACAATATTGGCTGCCACAAGTAATAAGAGAATGGAACAGAACATGATAATGAAAATGATAACATACAAAATGTGCACGAACAAGCAAGCAACAACAAGAACATAGAAATTGAAATTGAAAATGAAATGAAATTGAAAGCGTGTGCTTGAGTCAACACGTGCAGGGTTGCGCTTATTTTGCGTAAGTAGTAATTGTACGGCTGTAAGTCGAATTGTACATCCTTGGGAATGTAAACTTACAGCTCCCCCCACCTTATCTCTCTCTCTCCGCTCTCCTCGACTTTCTCTCTCTCTCCTCTCTCTCTCATCCTCTCTCTCTCTCTCTCTCCTCTCTCTCTCTCTCTCTCTCTCTTTCCTTCTCTCTCTCAAAGTCAAAATTACTTTATTATCTCAACAAGAGAAATTACATTGTGGTCTTATGATACAAGGGCAACAGAAAACAAAATATCCATGACTTTGGACAACACAAAAGGAACAGAGACAAAAATCAAGGTACACCCACAACAACAACAAAAAATAAAAAGCAAAGTTCATCTTACCAATAAACAAAACCTTCTTCATACTCAACGAATGTACCCCCCCCCCCCCCCCTTCTTTCGCAAGAATCTACAAACAGCATCACTTTACAAGGTAAAGCCTCGCTTTATATGTATACAATTATGTGAAAACTTATTGTGCGATGTTCATTGACTCGATGGAATGTGGATACCTTTTACATAAAGTCAAAAGGAGAGACTGAACAGAGTGAGAGGGAGAGAGGGAGATAGAGAGAGGTGGTGGCAAAACGAGTTAATGTGAACAACGACAACAACAACAACGAAATCTAAGCTGATATAAACCAAAGCATGAAGTGAAAATAAGAACGACTGTGATGATAGTTTTTGTTTGTTGGATTTATTAACCACAAAGTTTTTATTTTAATTTCCAACAATAACAAGGAACAAGATTCTAGTCTGAGAAAAATTGAGATGCGTACTATCAGTTACAAAGGAACGTGTATGTATCCACCTGCAATAACACTATGCAAATGTGAACAGAACAAAATGATTTTAGGGACTTAACACTTTCAACTCATGTTGTCCAACTTATTGATTGCTATCAGAGAAATAAAAATAAAACGTAAAGTTAATCAGGAATCACACCTTAGGGAAAATACTATGTTATTGTTACTATGTTATTCTTTCCTTTTCTTTTTTTTAAGCCCTGTTTTAGTCCGATCTGGCTGAAATTTGCAGGATTGTGTGAGTATGCACATTGCGAAAAATAAAATGATTTGGACGAATTTTTGTGTGAAATACGACAAAAACGTCTAGTATACTACTGAACCGGAAGTACCATCTGAAAGTGCCCTGGCTAGGAAGCTGCAGGTAAATTTGTGTTCACAGAATAGATAAACACAGAAGTGACATCACAAAACTAACATTTGGAGAGCCTATAATAGCCCTTATTCTGATCCAGTGCAGAAAGGAGTTTGGTAATGATATGCTAAACAGTTTGGAAGTTATTAAAATTTATGTAATTGGGTTGTGTCACATTCACTGATTTCCAATATGGGGATTTCTTATTTGTTTGTTTCTTACACGATTTCGATTACATTTACAGGAAAGCTGAAGGACAGTGTTCTTATGACATGCTCTTGCAATATAAAACTGATTGGCCAAATGGCCATATTTGGACAAATTTCAATCTTAAATAACAGCTGCAGGGAATGCGTCCATATTTTTAGTATATGAAGAAATGAAGATGACTGCTGGGTTCAATTCTTCTGGGTTTTAATTTTGACTTTGTTTTAATTTGTTGTGATCTTTAGTATACATTAAAGAATAACGTTACAACACTTTTGGCAAACAAGCAAACCCAAAGTAACGAGCGAAAGGGTAGGGAGGGGGAATCCACCCATGTTTGCTCTGAAAAGCAAACATATTAAGCCCTGTGTAAAAATCATAATGTACTTAAGGAAAATTATATCATTGAATATATATTCACCCGAAACATTGTGAAAAGCAGGTGGAGAGCATTGGGAGGATTGTAAGAGTTGATACGACCGGTACTTATTCCTTCCGCCATTTCCAATTTACCCTCATTGAGGAGTACCGAACGGTCCTTTATGAAGCCTGTACGAGAATAAGCAAGAAACTGCTTACGGTGTCGACCCGATTTCTCCACAGAGAGTGTGTACACATCTGCCCCAAGGGTGAAGTACAGGAAGGTTAGTATCAGGGTAGAGCCAGAGGGAATAGTCAGGTGCTGCTGCAAAGAAAGCTTCCATGAACGCCTTCGAGTTTGAAATCCGACGTCCGATCTCCAAATGAGGTGTACCAAGACACCTGGCATCCATGCAAATCCACACAGAAAGGTCAGAGAAATTATGGTGGTTTGTTTTAAGATGAATTGTTATTTTAAGCTAAGTGTAGTGTAAAAGGAGATTATATCGAATGGGCTTTGGTAATATCAGGACAATAAAATATCAACGATAAATTAAGAACTCACAAGTAGTAGTGGAAAGGGTATATGTTATCAGCAGTTTACAGAAGATTACATTAGTGCATGTGTGCATTGAAATACAAAATGGCACAATCAAGCTACAATTCCGCTGGCAAATATAGCAGAACCATAATGGCACAATCAAGCTACAATTCCGCTGGCAAATATAGCAGAACCATAATGGCACAATCAAGCTACAATTCCGCTGGCAAATATAGCAGAACCATAATGGCACAATCAAGCTACAATTCCGCTGGCAATAATAGCAGAACCGTAATGGCACAATCAAGCTACAGTTCCGCTGGCAATTACAGCAGAACCGTAATGGCACAATCAAGCTACAGTTCCGCTGGCAATTATAGCAGAACCGTAATGCCTACAATCAAGCTACAGTTCCGCTGGCAATTACAGCAGAACCGTAATGGCTACAATCAAGCTACAATTCAGCTGGCAATTATAGCAGAACCGTAATGCCTACAATCAAGCTACAGTTCCGCTGGCAATTATAGCAGAACCGTAATGCTACAATCAAGCTGCACTTCCGCTGGCAATAATAGCAGAACCGTAATGCTACAATCAAGCTACAGTTCCGCTGGCAATTATAGCAGAACAGTAATGAAGCAGAGATCCTACAAGCTTTAGCCATTTTAACTCTCCAGCAAAGTTGACCACAAACCATCTTTCAGGGTGATAATGCCAACCCCGCCGATCAGAGAATGCATTTATCCATGCTGCCAGTGCGTTTGTTTAATATCATTATCGTTTAGCAACTCGGGATTTTCCTGGTATTGCAGTACGCCCAGGATCGTCCAACCATATTTAGATATATTAATGTCCCACGTATGTTTGTTCCAGGCCGAAGGACGTGAATCATATTTCCAATCATATGCTGCTCGTTTGCGCTGGATGTAATGGCCCCCAGATTAAACGATTAAACCCAACAGACATTTTTTTAACCCAAAAGACACCATAGCAACGCTTGAACCTAACTAATGGCAGTACAGAAATGGAATTTTCAAGAAACTTGATATGTTTTTATAACACTGTACAACCGTGTGCATGCAAGTATGCACATGCACACTCAACCGCCTAACTACACATTAATTCACACCCATACTGAAAGAGAAGCACGCCAGCCCTCGTTCGTACCCTCACTTCCACCCATTTTTTGTTGGCCTAAGACTAGGAGTATTGATTCACATGGAACTGAATTCGGTGGCAACTACACTAGCGACCAAAAGTTAAGGCCCAGAAAGACAATCATCTCCGAAAACTCACGAAACTCAATAAAAACGCACCGAGAGAGAGAGAGAGAGAGAGACGAGAGAGAGAGATTTTGAGAGAGAGAGAGACGAGAGAGAGACGAGATGAGAGACAGAGAGAGAGACAGAAAGCAGAACAGAGAGACAGGACAGAGAGACAGAGGGAGAGAGATATGCAAAATGTGAAACCTTAATTCTGATTCATAGCCCCTAAGAATGGGGGTATACATAATACAACACATTTTATGAATTCATATTCGTCTTTTAGCCTTTGTAATCACACCACAAGCGAGAGAGAGAGAGACGAGTGACGGGATGGCGAGATGAGAGAGAGAGAGATCCGAACGGAAGGACGAGAAGGAGGAGTGAGGAGGTGGATGGGGGGGAACGACTGTGTGGATTTGAGATATCGAGATACGGGGCAGGAGGGAGCAGAGTGGGTTTTGGAGGCAGAAGACGGGGCCGAGGGGAGGGGGCCGGCCCGGGCTGTGGGAGATTGACGTGAAGAGAGTGGAGGTGAGACGGGAGAATGAGGAAGAGGTGGACGGGGACTGGGAGAGATCAGATGGGAGAGGAGAGGGGTGCTCGGAGGTGGAGTGAGTGTAGGAGCAGAAGTCGCTAGAAGATTTGAGCCTTTTGGTGAGAACCGAGGTGCCATTGCAGAGGGGGCTGATCATGTGAGTCTCCCCCCGAGACGGAGTGATAGATGCGGCGCAGTGAGAACCGAGAGAGGAGATGAGAGGAGGGACGATGGGAGCGAGAGATTAAGGATGGGTGGCTGGGTGACAGGTGGAGTACTGATGATGGCCAGACCGAGGGGGGAGTGAGTAAGGAGTAGGTAGACCGCGCGGATGCCGGCAGAATTGGAGAAATGAGACCCGAGAAGTGACGAGCGGCGATGCGATGACGTAGAGCGAAAGGGAGGAGACGCGGGGAAGGAGGGAGATGACTGGGACATCGAGGATTCCATGTCGGCTCGCGTAGACAGGATCCACGGAGAGGGCGTTGAGAGAGCAGACGACTCGAGCGGGAAGAGGCGGGAGAGCATCGCGGAGGATGGATTCACCGTGTCGCTGTCCTCTTCGCCCTGGGGTACGGAAGTGGCCATGATGGGACGAGCGACCTACGAGTATCTACGCCTCGATGAGAGCTACGCACCCCCAGACGATCGACTCTGGAAGACGACCACCGCCCGAGAGCGTTTAGGAACAGCTGGCACTCCCGAGAGAGGATGACGTCTTGAGAGCTGGAATTGACGGAGGAGAGAGAGAGAGAGAGAGAGAGAGAGATTATTTTAATGACGATGAAAAAGCACAGGAGAATAGAGCACACACACACACACACACACACACCACACACGCACAACGCACGCACACACGCACACGCACATACGCACATATACACACGCACACACACACACACACACACACACACACACAACATACACATATACACATACAAATACACACAACACACACCATTTTTGGACCGATTTCGTGCATAGGGGGTGGGCTTATGCAAAGTACTTTACAATAATTTCTGCCTTTTAAAAAACAACAACATAGATTTAATAGTCTACTCGTGATTCTTTTCCTACAAAAAAAAAAGATTAAAAAAATGAATCCAAGCGACTGCCTGGACTATAGTTTATGGAGAAGAAGATAATTGTTAGGAAGAAAGAAAGAGAAGATAGATAATAAGAAAGATAATTGTTATGTCGTTATTGCGGGGTTATCCATCTGTAATTCAAATTCAGATGGTTGGGGTTATTTTTCTGGGTGGGGGTTGGGTGGGGGTTGGTTGTATGTTTTTAGTTGGGATTGCTATTTATTATGGCGTATGGAACTCAATTAGGTTTTGCTAAAAATGATTTTGTTTTGGGGTTGGATGGGGGTTGGATCTCGTAGTAGTTATTAGGTTGTAGTAGTAGGATTACCCCAAAACCTAAAACTCATCTGGGTTCAAATTTGTTTTAAAGACCTATAAAATGGGTTTTATATCGGAGTCTAACGTGCTATCTGTGAAAATGGTAATTGGTACAATGTTATCATTGTTAGTTTTTGTTTCTTTGTTTTAACAGATGTACAAGCCTACAATCTAGGATTAACTCTGGTGAGTTGGGGGAAGGGAAAGGGAAGAGGAGGGGGGGAGGATCGGTTCTTGTGACGCTGTCCCAGCACAATCAATATATATCAAAATTTATGTAAATTGTGTTTTCTGAATAATTCCAACCCTTTTGAAGAGATTTTGTTCAAAGCATATCATTGTTTGTAAGCATTTATACGTGAATTAAAATAATCTCATTACAGAAAAAGAAATGCATTAATCAATACGAAGTGTCCATTTGAAAGATTCATAAGGAACATACATTAATTATTTTGTGACGTTATTCATCAAACAGTTAAAATCAAAAGAAAAATCCAAAACAGAAGCGCTAACTCTTTGTCAATGTTACAAGCTCCCATTTTCATGATTGAATACACGTGTGGATATTTCAGAGGTCGTGTTTCTTGCCACAACTTTCCTGATATTCATTTTATGTTCATTCACCAAAAACGACAAAGGAGAATCTCAAAACAAAAGAGCTATTTCATAAATGTTTCATTAAAACTTCTCACAAATTGTGGAAATACTCATATTGTTATGGAAGACACCAAGTCCTAAATTGGATCGCACAGGGACTCATAGCATGACCACAACAAAATCAATCTCAGACCTGCAGCAGGTTATCATTAAAAAAACAATAGGCCTAGTGTCTATTATGCTTGGCTTATAGCAAATGTTGATATGGGAGAATCAACCAATAACACAACTGGATGACATGAAAATCTGCTTAGCGTCCTCTGGTCTGGAACAGACACATTTTATGGGACATTAGTAGATATAAAGATGGTGGGAAACGATCCTGGAGGCAATGACCTGAGGCAGTGCAACACCAGGACAGTCCTGAACTTTTAGCAATACAGATGTATATTTTGAGAATTTGTTTTATTGGACGTGCTTCTGAATCTATTTGGGTCAAAAAGTGATTGAGCTATCCGTTTGAGATTCTCTCGACTTCTCATAGAGTTCTCTACCTTAGAGTTAGTTTAACAACAGACACAGTGTGTGTCATCCTCTAATAATAGAAGATTATCTGGCAAAATATTTGCTTTCAAATTTTCATAACATCGTACCAAAAGGGAAGTATCCCTATATAGTAATTTGTATGATTCGCCCTAGAGTACAAGAAACATGTGAACACTTTTATCAAGGAAACTCACTCATCACAATCAGGTGGGTGTGGTTCAAAGTTAAAGGTTCAAAAGTCTTTTGAATAAGAAATAGGTGAGCAGTTTTGAAACAGCTTTTGTTGTATAATCTTACAAGTAATGATGAACTAAGATTGGTTCAAACGTCAGATGGTTCACTAACAGTCTGCTTTGATCATTCATAACCCATTCCTCTGAAATTAGTGAACTTTAATTGCAGTAAGCATCACACAACTCCATTAAAATGGTTCAATGGGATAGCACAAAACATCTCAGGCAATCGCATAGAGATCTAGTTAGTTCAAAAGGGAATTTTGCGGTCTATCTGGGGGTCACATTGAATCAAAAGAATTAAACAAATTTACTGAAATGCTGTCAGTAAACATGTGTAAAACATGGGCTCAGATTTCAGTAATTACGTGAAATCACTAGGAGTTTTAATGATGTCATGTAATTACTGGAAGTCACAGTAACTTCATGAAATTACTGAAAATTGCACGAATTTCGTGTAATTACTGATTTCACATATTTACGATAGCATATATAACACAACTGGAGAGAAGAGAGAAAGAACACATTCATTCAGCATCCATGACCAATAGGGATCTTACCAACATCATGCTTGCACAGGGTTTACTGAAGCATTTTCCCGGGAAGACTACATTCTCTCTGATTATCACATTATGATATTAAAATCAAGAAAGCCACTGCCAAATGGTGATAGTGAGATCTAAGGGAACATTAATTAATACTGCGTCGTTCATATTTTGAGCAGCCTTTTATGCAGCTTGGTCTACAATTCATTTGCTGATATTTCACAATGAAAAGTAACAACAAAAAGTAACAGTAATGCCTTTCATGGACAGACGTTGTATTATATGATTAATTTCCATTATTATATTAAGTCTTATACATGAATTGGACACTGTAGATTACAATGCTGCCATTGACTGATCTCCCCTCTCTCCTCCTCTCCCTCTCCTCCCTTCCTCCTCCCTGCTCAGGCAAAAGACGGTAAAAGTGAGA
>JAGGCT020004101.1:547032-565867 GCA_017654935.2 Phymorhynchus buccinoides | reverse complement strand
TGTTAACTCAAAACGCTTCTGGGGTTACACCAAGAGCCGCGGGCAGGAAGCTCAGGAGTCCCTCCTCTCAAGAAAAGTGATGGGCTTTCTGAAGAGTGACATCAGCAAGTCTGAAAGGCCAGTTCAAGTCAGTGTTTACCACAGAGAACAGAACTAACATGCCCAGAAAAAGCCCAAGTCCGTACCAGCCAATGCAAACCATCACTGTGGATCATAGAGGAGTGACCAAACTGCTAAAGAACCTGAAGACTGAGAAGGCTACAGGACCTGACTCCATACCTGCCTTTATGCTTAAAACAGCAGCGGAAGAAATTACTCCAGTCCTTACAAGGCTTTTCCAGAAGTCGCTTGACACGGGCGAAATCCCAGATGACTGGCGGAATGCATGGATTGTACCCGTCTTCAAGAAAGGGGAGAAACACCTTGCTTCCAATTATCGCCCCGTGTCGCTGACGTCCATCACATGTAAAATGCTGGAACACATCATCCACAGCAGCAGCATGAGGCACTTTGATCGAAACAACATCCTGACTGATTGTCAACATGGCTTTCGACGGAAAAGCTCCTGCGAGACCCAGCTTGTGGCCACGGTTCATGAAATGGCCAGCAGTCTTGCCTCAGGAAAACAAGTTGACGTCATCCTACTTGACTTCAGCAAGGCCTTTGATAAAGTGCCTCACTTCTATGGTGTCCGAAGTAACACCCTACAGTGGATACAATCCTTATTGTCTGCTAGGAAGCAGGAGGTAATCTTGGAAGGTGAACACTCCACTCGAGTCGACGTTACATCGGGAGTGCCCCAGGATACTGTCTTAGGACCCCTCCGCTTCCTGGCATACATCAACGACCTACCAGACGCTGTACAGTCTTCCCAGACCAAGTTCTTTGCTGATGATTTGTCTGCTTTTTAGAACCATCTCCTCAGACAAAGACCAACAAGCCCTGCAGTCGGACCTGTCATCGCTTGAGAGATGGGAGAAGGAGTGGCAAATGGAGTTTAACCCAGGCAATCTCATCAGATTCATGCCAAACAAGACCAAAAGGGGCCGTGAAACAACGTACACCTTGCATGGTGAAGTCCTAGAAACATCTGAGGATAGCAAATACCTGGGCGTCACTCTAACCAACAACCCTTCCTGGTCAAGACACACCGAGGTGATGGCGGAAAAAGCAAACAGCTAGAGCCCTCGGTTTCCTGCGCTGGAACATTAATGACTACCACCAGAGTCAAGGCCGCCTCCTTACCACCATGGTATGGCCCATCATGGAGTACGCTTCAACCGCCTGGGATCCTCACCTACGTAAAGACTCGCACCAACTTGAGATGGTTCAGCGCAGGACAGCCAGATTCTCTTTCAACAGCTATAGATTTCGGTCACCTGGCTGTGTTGATGGTATGCTGGGGCAGCTGCAGTGGGACAGCTTATAAGAAAGGAGAAAGATCAACTGTCTGTGCCTGCTGCACAAGATCAATAATGGACTCGTTGACTTAAACCCCAACCAGTACCTACGCCCCAGTGACCCTAGAACAAGAGGATCACAGAGATTCTTTCAAGAAAGGACAGCACACCCGGTCCTCTACTATTCCTTCTTCCCTCGCACATTGAGAGAATGGAACTCACTCCCTACAGCCATGACAGACACCATCAGTCCAGAAGTTTTCAGGGCCGGCCTCGGTGGCATCACCACCAGCCACCGGGCCTAAAAATCCATGCAGAAATGTAAATAGTTTTAACGCAAGACTTTTAGTGCAGTACTGCACTGTTTTAAAATCCTGTTTTTAATGCCGCCTGCCTAATGTGACCAGTTAGTTGGACTTCAAACGCCCGCGATAGGGCCCTGTCCAGTAATTGGAAGAAGAACTCAGGAACACTCCTCAGATCCGCCCCTGCTTTCAGATCCTCTGAAATTGGGATGTGTTACTGAAGGCAACAAGGAGGGAATACTAGGAAACTGTGACTGGCTGCATGCATACGTTCTCCATTAAGTCCATGATGCTTGGAGACACAGAATTACTACGCAGCCTATTATTTCTACGAGTCAGCACAAGTTACATCATGTTGATCTTATCTCTGTGAAATTCCGGCTGCTCTCCCCCGGAGAGCGCATCGCTGCAAGCACAGCGCCTACCCCTTTTTTCTTTTTTTTGGGGGGGCAGTGTGAGGGGGCGGGGGCAGACTTGAAAAAACTTACTAGTTATCAATTTGTTCATACCAGGCAGAGGGATTACTCAATGCTCTTACCGACTTTATACTGCCTTGGGATTTTTATGTGCATAAAGTGGAAAGTGTATGGGTCAGACTAGCTCTAAGTCCCCATCCGAAGGACTCGATGTTCAGTTCGATTTTCCTGTCGAACTAGAAAGAAAGGGTGAGGCCAGGATTCGAACCTTGGTCACTCACGCTGCAGTCACACATTGAATTTGGCAGGCGAACATCTTACCCACTCTGCCACCTTTCTTCCTAGTGTGTGTGTGTGTATGTGTGTGTGTGTGTGTGTGTACGCATACATGCACGTGTGTGTGTGTGTGTGTGTGTGTTTCTGTGTACTAGCATGCTTGTAAGTATCCATGCATGTATATTTGTGCAAGCTTTAATTCACATTTTTTTCACACTATTAGTGTAAGCACACATAATGCTAATTTCATACTCATGCATGTGCACGCTGGTGTACATTTGTCTGTTTGTACGGACGTATATCAGTGTGCCTACATACACACATATTGCATGTGTACATGCATATATGGTATGTGTATGTGTTCTCGGTTTGTTATTTCCCTTTCTTTAGTTTACATGAAATAAAGGGATGCATACACATAATGATGCATAAATGGACCCCAATAGGAATTAAGAAAGCAATTTAAATAACAGTTCATCAGATTGCACATCCATATAAACTTATGGACAGATTTTTAGATTACAAAAATCTGCATAAGTGAAAATCAGAACAGGCTCCATTGTACTTCATGAACTTGGCAGCAATGAGCTGGGTCACCTACTGACAGCTTCACATTGACTGTGGCTTATGCTGTGGCCATCCCACCTGGGTCGAGTTTCTTTAGAAGACGGTCGCCGCACGCATATCTCAGTTCTGTTACGCCAAAAGGGGTCTAAGAAACACTTTAGAAAACGTTTGCGGAAGAATATTGCAAGCTCACGTCTGATTGGTTAAAAAAAAAGTATTATTTTAACTGTTATCGTTTTGTCTAGGGTAGGGTTCAAGCAAGAGCTGGCAACCCTCACATCTCGTTCATGCCCACTCTCACTAAATGGAACAAAAGAATTTAAATACGTGACACGAACAAATTTATTAACAAATATGAATGAACAAAAAGGGACTAGCTACCGACCGAACCTGAGACCCCTCCCAACCTTACCCGCTAACCCACCTAACCCACTCAATGAATGGGGGGGAAGGGAAGCCTCTCAAGTGCATGCAAAAGAAGAGTATAGACAGTAAGGACTCCCATGCTGGGCAAATCACTTTACCGGGGTTACGTTGCCGAGCCAGTCTGAGTCTCAATCGTCGCCGTCCGCAGTTCACTGTCCTAGATGCCGTGACAGCAGTTCCCAGCCCTCTGGTAAGGTGGGGGAAAAGGTCATCTCTCAGGTCACAGGTCGTACTGGTCCTCGCAGAGTCGAAGGATGGGGTTCACCAAGAACCTACGTAATAAGCTGGAACAGTGAGCGAAGTGGTGAGTTTTTCTGAACAAACCCAAAGCGTGAGACGACCCATGCCACTCCTCGTCTAGCGTCATTGCTAGGAGTCCAGAAGAGGGACAGCCAGGAGTGGACAGGTCAGCCTCCATACTTAACAATTACCTACAACAATTTAGAATTTGGAATGAAGTCCAAAATGACCAAAACTGCTAAAGACTGAACTGACCAAGAAGAATGTTGAAGAAAAGGAAAAAAAAAAGATCTACCCTAATGTGCATTCTCTCACTAAAAAATTACATTATTCCAAACAAAAACTTGCAAAACACATATGGGCGAAAATAAATGAACGAAGCAATTTTGAATGTACCAAAAACTTCGTTATAAGCGTAGTAAACTGTACCAAAATTCGAACCACTTATAGTAAACAACACAAACGTCAATACTCAAAATTATTAAACCTTACAATTATCTTAAAATTATACAACATTATAAAAATCATCAATGTACTCTCGCGAAAATGTACATTGTTGCAAATTTTTACTGTGAAAAATTAGTAACACTACAATTCAACTTAATTACTCAAATACAAAGCATAGCAAATTAAAAAGTGATAAAGTCAAAAACTTAAATACTAACGCATTCATCCAACAGGAAAACAAACATTGAAAACAACCTCCCTGGTGTAGAAAACAAAATAAAATGACTCGGCTGGTGGGGACATAAAAAACGTACCATAATAAACTAAGGGAGATAATGCTCACCAACTTAAAATATTAGACTTACAAGGGGAATACAATACAACAGAAGAACAGGTGCGAAGCCTTTCTGCCGTAAACAAAATACATGGAGTAAAATTGTATAAACTTAGCTTTTAAAAAAAAAATATTAACAAACCTCTTCCAAAATTAAAGAAGTTTGCAGCTCCGTGGCGGCTTCAACTGAATTAGACACACTAAAATTTAAAAAAACCTACGTACACTGTCGGAATAATAATCACGATACTGACCTCGCAAACGAGCCGTGAAATGGGGCATTGGCCTGGCCTCGTCCAAATTCAATGATTTCCCCAAGGCGCCAATGAAGAGATTCTGTTCTGGGCGTCGCATTGAAGAACGACCCGGAGCTCGAGAGTATTTTCTACCAGGCTGACCGGTTTCAAGATTTGAACGCGGGTTTGAACCCTAATCGACACCACCGAAGGTGCCGAGTCTCGCCGAATCTTCTAGAATCTTCTCTCCTCGAGTGTCCGCAACAGAATGAATCCCCGGATGCGAATTCAGTAAAGCTAACTTGTGAACTCACACACACAAAAAAAAACCAACCTCACACACGCACGCACACGCTTTACACGGGTTCTGCCTGACTTGGGATAAGAAAAAAAAAACCAACGGGGCCGAGTTAGAAAGGAAATTTATTTGGCCCAGCCATACATGTTAACTCCCAGTCTCTACTACACTGCCGAGACCTGTTGAGGCCCCGTAACACACCTCCCCCTCAAAACGTCACAATTTATTGTGACGAATTCTTATCCCAAAAAGGGGGGTAAACACTGAAAAGTGTCACTGGATTATCGCAAAATCTATGGGCTCCTGCTAAGGAAGTCTGCACCAATGTTGTCTTTTCCAGGGATAGTCCGGAAGGCGAAGGAGTGAGCTTGTAGCTCCATGGCCCATCCCATAAGCCGACGGCTGACAGGGCGAATCCTGTCGAGGTAATGTAGAGGGTGATGGTCGGACTCCAAGGTGAATTCCCTGCCATACAAATAGGGATAAAACCGCCGGATCCCCCACACTACGGCATAGCACTCCTGCTCAATGGTGTGGTATTTTTTCTCAGAGTCATTGAGTTTTTTTGCTGGCGTAGGCTATCGGCTGTAGCCCTTGCCCTTGATCCTGCATCAGTATGGCGCCGAGCCCTACCCCGGATGCATCTGTGCGCAGAACAAATGTTTTGTCGTTATCTGGCAGCAACAGAACAGGTTCCTGACACAACATAGTCTTCAACATTTCGAACGCTGTCTGGCATTCATCCGACCACTTGATTTTCTCGGGTTGTCTGCCCTTGGTTTTGTCCGTAAGGGGCTTGGCTATCTCAGCATACCGTGGTATGAAGCGCCGGTAGAAGCCGGCTAGACCGAGAAAAGACCGCAACTGCCTTTTGGTCTCTGGAACTGGGGCATCCTTGATTTTCTGGACTTTGTCTTTTTCCATCCGGAGTTGTCCAGCCGAGACAACGTGTCCAAGGAATGAAGTTTCCTTGTATCCCAGGTAGCACTTCTTGGGCCTAGCAGACATGTTCACCTGAGCTAGTCGTTGCAACAAGGCTTTCAGAGTACTGATGTGCGAAGACCAGTCTTTGCTGCCGATGAGTACATCATCCATGAAGTTTTGTATGGAGTCATCTTTGAGGGGTTCCAGGACACAACGCATAATGCGGCTGAATACAGCGCCGGCGGTCTTAAGTCCGAAAGGCATGACCAGCCACTGGAATTGTCCTTCCGGCGTGGTGAACGCAGTATACTGGCGATGCTGGGGATCCATGGGGATCTGCCAGTAACCTTTGGAGAGATCCAGTTTCGTGAAATACTGCGCTCGACCGAGCCTGGCGAAGATCTCTTCAACGTTGGGAAGAGGCTCTGCATCGAATTTCAACACCTTGTTAAGTTTGCGGTAGTCAACACAGAACCGTATGGTGCCATCCTTCTTCACCAGTACGATGGGAGCTGAGTATGGTGAAGCTGCGGGCTCAATGACACCCATTTCCTTCATCTGTTCAACCTCTTCCCTGATGGTTTCTTTCTGGGAGTGAGGTAGAGGGTATTGTTTCACTCGTACCGGCTCTGAATCAGTGAGGTGAAGCTGACAGGATCCAACCTTGGAGTGGAGTGGTGCGTCGGTCAGTATTCCACTGGCCTCCTTACATATCTCCTGTATTTCCTTCTTTTGTGCTGAATCCAACTCTGGGCAGGTGTTAACATCCCTCCATGATTCTGAGGCATGAAGAGGTATCGCCGGAATGTCGAAGTTGTAATCTTCCTCTTTGTTGCTAGTTTCATCAACTACCACAGGCGATACAAGGGCTTGACATTCCTCTCTGCGATGGTATTTCTTCAGTAGGTTGGCATGATACAACCGTTCCTTGCCTCGGATGGAGATACGGTAGTCGCACTCTCCTACCTTTTCAGTCACCTTGAATGGCCCTTGCCATGCCATCTGAAGCTTGTTATGTTTCTGAGGCCGGAGTAGCAATACTTCCTCCCCTACTTCGAAAGTACGCTGCTTGCTCTTGAGGTCGTACCGCTGTTTGGAACGCTTTTGTGATTGCAGAATATTGCCACGTGCGATTGCGCAAGTGTCCGCAATCTTGTTTCTGAGCGCTATGACATATTCCGCTTCTTCTTTCTGTTCCCAGTCTGCTTCCTTCGTTTCTTCTTCTGTCCAGAGTGCTTTCAATACCGCCATTGGTCCTCGAACGGTCCTCCCATATAGAAGTTCAAATGGTGAGAACTTGCTTGTATCTTGGGGCACCTCTCTGTACGCAAACAAGACAGCGGTGATATACTTGTGCCAGTCCTTGGGCTTTTCCAAGCATAGTCTCTTAAGCATCAGTTTCAGGGTGGCATTGAACCTCTCGACAAGGCCGTTTGCTTGAGCGTGGTAAGGGCTGGTCACCAGTCCTTTGATGCGAAGGGTTTGAAACACCTGCTTCATATACTCAGATGTGAATTGTGTCCCGTTGTCAGAGACGACTTCCTTTGGAATACCCACTCTCGACCAGATATCCCAAAGTGCATCGGCGACCGATTCTGAGTCTATGCCTCTCAGAGGTACAGCCTCCGGGTAACGTGTGGCATAATCCACAAGCACCAGCATGTATCTGTGCCCTTTTGCACTGGCGGGGATAATCGGTCCTACCAGATCTATCGCCACCTTCTCAAAGGGTGTGTCCACTGTAGGAACGGTTCCAAGAGGAACACGGGTATTTCTTCCTTTAGGAGATGTTTTCTGGCAAACATCGCATGTTCTGACATAACACCTCACGTCGCGCTCCAACCCTGGCCAGAAGAAAGCTTGTCTGATCCGTTCAAGCGTCTTTGTCGTTCCAAGGTGTCCTGCCAAGGGTGTGCTGTGGCCAATCTCTAAAACTAGTGGTCGCAGCTTCTTGGGAACCACCACTTGCTTAGCATATGTCTTTCCCTTCTTATAGACTCTCATGAGCACTCCGTCTTTGTACTCATAGTTGCTGTGAGGTTTCCCTTTCCGGTGGTGAGCTGCCAATTCCCTAGGTCCAGACAGAGTGGTATCATGACGCTGGAGATCGATGAGCTCAACTCGTGTTATCTTTGCTGCGACCTGCTCATCAACGGGGCGGAGCACTGGCTTCAGGACTTCCTGATTCTGGCTGGCAGATCCTGACTGGGTTGTTACCATACCAACGGTTTCCCTAGGAACTTCTGTTGACAGGGTATATCTCTTCCCATCCTCGAACAACACCAAATTGCCCAACAGCAATGGATTGACGGGGTCCTTAAGTAGCACGGCCCACACTTTGCCCAGAAAATATGGGGTGTGAAGTTCCACCAGGGCTGTCTCACGCTGAACTTTCATTTGCCCTTCAGCTCCTACGACTTCACAAGTGGGTCCACGTGGTGCTTCTGGTGGTACTAGGTCTGCATCTACAAAGATGGTAGTTGCGCCAGAATCCCTCACGGTGCAGGTTACTTTCCCTTCTACGCGAGACAAAAATGTTGGGCAAGTAAGTTCATCCTGCGGGACTCCTAACCGCTGGATTGTCTCCCTGTTACGTTGGCCTTGATTCTGATGTGCCGTGTCTCTGCGCCAAGAGGGGCAGTGCCTTTTGACGTGGCCCATCTTCCCACAATAGAAGCACGCCTGCTTCCTCTGGGGTGCAGTAGCAAAAACTTTCGGATGACTTTGGTGGTTCTCAGTCTGCTTCTGTTGCGTTGTGTTAGCAGCTGTAGTATTAGTCATAGTAGAGGTGCTACCAGAACTGGATGACTGTTGTACTCTCATGCGAGAAGTATCATTCTGGTTGTGAAATCCTCGACGTGGTCTGTTTTGAGTGTGAAGCCTGTTCCTGTTTGTGTTCCTGGTTTGAGCACAAGCTTTAGCTGCTCGACGAGCCTCTGCGTAAGTCTCAGCAACCTGTATCGCTTCATCGAAATCTTGAGGCTTCTGCTTATAAATCGCCTCGACCATATCGTCTGAAACACAAGTTTCTAGTTGCTCCATAAGCACAAGGTCACGAAGGGTGTTGCAAGACATCTTCTCCCACTGGTTAAGAGCACGGATCATCCTGACGCCAAACTGGCTGAAGGTTTCATCTTCTCTTTTCTTTATCTCTCTGAATTTTTTCCTGTATGATCCTATACTGAGTTCATACTGTTTCAAGACGGCTGCTTGAAGGTCATCATAAGAAGCGTCGGAGGGCAAGCCCTTGAGTGCATCTCTTGCTTTTCCTGTCAATGCTCCAATGAGATACATTTTCCTCTCTGCTGGAGGAAGTTCAAATTGATCAGCAATGGTGTCCATATGTGCTAGGAAGTCACTGATATCATCGTCTGGCTGAAGTACAGGGAACTTAAGTGCTGGGCAGGCTACTCTCCTAGGCTGTCTCTCAGCTTCATTCTGCCTCAATAATCCTTCCATCAGCTGTCCCCATCTCTCTCGTTCTTCAGCTCTGTTCTCTCGTTCCCTTCTCTCTCTTTCGTCTCTATCCCTTCTTTCCCTTTCTTCTCTCTCTCTCCTGCGTTCTTCACGCTCTTCTCTACGAAGTTGCTCTTTCCTGTCCTCCTCTTCTCTCCTTGTCCGTTCCATATGTAACAGAACCGTCAACATGTCAGGTGGGGTCACATCAGTTCTGTGGGTCCTCCTCCCACTAGGCGGTGAAGGTGTTCTCTCTGGGGTTGGTAAGTTCAACCGCCCTTCCCTGCCTAAACGCGCATTCGATCTGCTTGATCTCTCGCTCCTTTGAAACATAGCAGGGGTAACAGAGGTTGCCCCACTAGTGGTAAACACAACAGAAGTGGTGGTGGCAGACATCCCGTTTCCACCACCAACAGTAACTTGAGTCCTACCGCCGAAACGGGTACGCGGGGGAGAATAAGACATGATGAGCCTTGACACGGTACTGCGCAAAATTATACAACTTCAGGAGTACCGACTGGTGAAAAGTAAACGGTTTTAACCGCTTGTAAAAATAGTCAAATTTGACATTTCAAACGCGAAACACGAAATGTATTTACAAACTTTACACACACAAAAAAAAATCTATTTCAAACTATCGTAAATAGTCACCCTAACCAAAAATGCGCGAGTACAAACAGTAGTGAACACACAACACAAAATTCCAAATTAACTTTTATTCACAACCCTAATCTACCCCTATTCGCGTAACAAGCATACAAAACACACTCGAAAAAAAAAAAAAAAAAAAGTCGCCACGAAGCAAATACGCGAAATTATTCGCGACAAAATTCCAAAAAGTCGAAAATTTTACCCCACAATCCAGCTGACGGCAGACAATAAATCAGCTGTAAATAACCAAAGTGTCCTATAAAATACAAATAAAAACTCTCAAACCGAATGTCTAAATTTACAAAAATACTTTTGGGACCAAAGACTTACCTTTAGTCCATAAATGTCTAAAAATAATGTAAAATTACCACAAATAAACCTTTAACTAATAAATAGTAATAAATATATCAATCCTACTAACCTAAACCTACAATGGAACCAAAATAACTAAACCCGTAACAACAAAAATATTTATCAATCTTAAATCCTATGAAGTCCTACAACAAAACAAAAACGCCAGAGAGGGGATCCAAAATCACCTCCAACCTCCCACAAAAACTGTACAATAAAATATATCCTACCTACATGAGAGCAAGCCGGAACGAGCGTGAGTTGCCAGACAAATGCGGGACGAGCGCCCAAAAATGTTATCGTTTTGTCTAGGGTAGGGTTCAAGCAAGAGCTGGCAACCCTCACATCTCGTTCATGCCCACTCTCACTAAATGGAACAAAAGAATTTAAATACGTGACACGAACAAATTTATTAACAAATATGAATGAACAAAAAGGGACTCTAGCTACCGACCGAACCTGAGACCCCTCCCAACCTTACCCGCTAACCCACCTAACCCACTCAATGAATGGGGGGGAAGGGAAGCCTCTCAAGTGCATGCAAAAGAAGAGTATAGACAGTAAGGACTCCCATGCTGGGCAAATCACTTCACCGGGGTTACGTTGCCGAGCCAGTCTGAGTCTCAATCGTCGCCGTCCGCAGTTCACTGTCCTAGATGCCGTGACAGCAGTTCCCAGCCCTCTGGTAAGGTGGGGGAAAAGGTCATCTCTCAGGTCACAGGTCGTACTGGTCCTCGCAGAGTCGAAGGATGGGGTTCACCAAGAACCTACGTAATAAGCTGGAACAGTGAGCGAAGTGGTGAGTTTTTCTGAACAAACCCAAAGCGTGAGACGACCAATGCCACTCCTCGTCTAGCGTCATTGCTAGGAGTCCAGAAGAGGGACAGCCAGGAGTGGACAGGTCAGCCTCCATACTTAACAATTACCTACAACAATTTAGAATTTGGAATGAAGTCCAAAATGACCAAAACTGCTAAAGACTGAACTGACCAAGAAGAATGTTGAAGAAAAGGAAAAAAAAAAAATCTACCCTAATGTGCATTCTCTCACTAAAAAATTACATTATTCCAAACAAAAACTTGCAAAACACATATGGGCGAAAATAAATGAACGAAGCAATTTTGAATGTACCAAAAACTTCGTTATAAGCGTAGTAAACTGTACCAAAATTCGAACCACTTATAGTAAACAACACAAACGTCAATACTCAAAATTATTAAACCTTACAATTATCTTAAAATTATACAACATTATAAAAATCATCAATGTACTCTCGCGAAAATGTACATTGTTGCAAATTTTTACTGTGAAAAATTAGTAACACTACAATTCAACTTAATTACTCAAATACAAAGCATAGCAAATTAAAAAGTGATAAAGTCAAAAACTTAAATACTAACGCATTCATCCAACAGGAAAACAAACATTGAAAACAACCTCCCTGGTGTAGAAAACAAAATAAAATGACTCGGCTGGTGGGGACATAAAAAACGTACCATAATAAACTAAGGGAGATAATGCTCACCAACTTAAAATATTAGACTTACAAGGGGAATACAATACAACAGAAGAACAGGTGCGAAGCCTTTCTGCCGTAAACAAAATACATGGAGTAAAATTGTATAAACTTAGCTTTTAAAAAAAAAAAATTAACAAACCTCTTCCAAAATTAAAGAAGTTTGCAGCTCCGTGGCGGCTTCAAATGAATTAGACACACTAAAAATTAAAAAAAACCTACGTACACTGTCGGAATAATAATCCCGATACTGACCTCGCAAACGAGCCGTGAAATGGGGCATTGGCCTGGCCTCGTCCAAATTCAATGATTTCCCCAAGGCGCCAATGAAGAGATTCTGTTCTGGGCGTCGCATTGAAGAACGACCCGGAGCTCGAGAGTATTTTCTACCAGGCTGACCGGTTTCAAGATTTGAACGCGGGTTTGAACCCTAATCGACACCACCGAAGGTGCCGAGTCTCGCCGAATCTTCTAGAATCTTCTCTCCTCGAGTGTCCGCAACAGAATGAATCCCCGGATGCGAATTCAGTAAAGCTAACTTGTGAACTCACACACACAAAAAAAAACCAACCTCACACACGCACGCACACGCTTTACACGGGTTCTGCCTGACTTGGGATAAGAAAAAAAAACCCAACGGGGCCGAGTTAGAAAGGAAATTTATTTGGCCCAGCCATACATGTTAACTCCCAGTCTCTACTACACTGCCGAGACCTGTTGAGGCCCCGTAACATTAACCAAACTTTAATGGACCAATCAACAACAAGAACTGTTCCGGATAGTTCGCTGCTTGCTCCGTGTTTGGCAAGAACAAAACGTCACGCGAACTATCGGCAAACGAAGGGTGTTTCTTAGACCGTTTTTGCTGATTTGAGTGAGCGCAACGTAATGTTAGACCTTGTGAAACGGACCCCTGGTGTGCATATTTACCAGTTGACAGAATGCCCCCCCCCTGCATTTCTCGGTTAATTCCATTTTTTTTTGCCTTTCTTACCAAACATGAAGCTGTATTTTATGAACATTTTCAGCTAATTATCTTTGTTCAATAATTAATTGCAGTCATGATAAAGGCCATTATCTAATAGTGTCATCCACGTTGCTCCATTCCCTGATGGTACGCGGGGGTGGAGAGTGGGGGAGTTATTTATTTAACACTGTTCTGGACGGCTCAATGGTAAAACTGCGACCCGTTTGTTCCGTGCATATTGTTGTTTGACAACATTTCCTTACTCTCTTCCGTTTTCATGTCTGGTTACTTGGTGACACACACCGTGTGTTATCTGCAGGCTCAAGGCAGTTTTCTGCCTGTTAGTACTTGTAAGCCTGGGTGATGATGACCTTTCACGATTTTGAATAAAACGGTCAGTCTGCGCTGTCTTCTCCTTTCCTGTATAGAGGAGGGAGGCCAATAGGGTCTTGCAGTATAGTTGTATTGTAACATAGCCTGGGTTGCGCGAACGGTAGTCCTGTTTGATTTATAAATAAAAAACCTTGGCGCCCTGCGTTGAACACCTCCTAGCTTGTCGATTATCCCTTTGTCAAAGAGAAGGCAAGCAAATTAGCTTTGGCGCGCGCAGGAGAGAGAGAGAGAGAGAGAGAGAGAGAGAGAGAGAGAGAGAGAGAGAGAGAGAGAGAGAGAGAGAGAGAGAGAGAGAGAGAGAGAGAGAGAGAGAGAGAGAGAGGGAGAGTGAGTTTGCTGTCGCAAGGAAACGACCTTCGAATGAAACTCCACCTGGTGTCAAAGGGTAAGGGCCATGACTCCACCTAAACAGCTGACTGATTGAACGATTGATCTTACTTCGAGCCTGGCCCCCTTTGTTCGATCTTATTTCTCTTCGATTTTCACAGGGATTCTAATTTATCCACAGGGCTTCTTACTTAAAAATCCTTTCTCATGCAAACAACAAAGACCCTTTCACTATTGACAGCAGTAGATAATTGAGTTGCTGACGAAGCAGATGACGCATATAGTTGTGGGTTCCGTGCCACAAAGTACTATCATTCTTCTCAGGTGAAAGACAGGAGGTACTATATCGCAGCAGAAATTCAGAAGACTAATAGCACTTTCTGGCTTTTACCCGAGAAGACAGATAGTACCTACCGTCTGACACTGAACCCTCGTACAGAAGTGGTGTTCTTGTGCCTAATAAAATGCTAGTGGTTTTTCATGTTCCGTTCAGACGATTCCTCCAACCTCCAAGGCTGCAAAGCTCGAGGCTCAGCCAGCCAAGACATCTCTAAAGTAAGGCAACTCACCCGTCTGTTCTCCGTTTGAAGGATATTTTAGGGTCTTAGCTGGTCTGTCTGTTTAGTCCACTTGTTATAATTGTCTTCTGGAAGGTTAGGGTATTATACGCCAAAAGACATTCCATTCGGCTTCATACTTCATACGGATTGCTGTATAACGTTTGGAGCAATAATACTGACAGCTGTGTAACAAGTATTCCAATTCATGAATTCTTCATTCATACAGGTTGCTGTATAACGTTTGGAGCAATAATACTGACAGCTGTGTAACAAGTATTCCATTTCATGAATTCTTCATTCATACAGGTTGCTGTATAACGTTTGGAGCAATAATACTGACAGTTGTGTAACAAGTATTCCAATTCATGAATTCTTCATTAATACGGATTGCTGTATAACGTTTGGAGCAATAATTCTGACAGTTGTGTAACACGTATTCCAATTCATGAATTCTTCATTCATACAGGTTGCTGTATAACGCTTGGAGCAATAATTCTGACAGTTGTGTAACACGTATTCCAATTCACGAATTCTTCATTAATACGGATTGCTATATAACGTTTGGAGCAATCATACTGACAGCTGTGTAACACGTATTCCAATTCACGAATTCTTCATTCATACGGATTGCTGTATAACGTTTGGAGCAATAATACTGACAGTTGTGTAACACGTATTCCAATTCACGAATTCTTCATTAATACGGATTGCTGTATAACGTTTGGAGCAATGATACTGACAGTTGTGTAACACGTATTCCAATTCACGAATTCTTCATTAATACGGATTGCTGTATAACGTTTGGAGCAATAATACTGACAGCTGTGAAACAAAGTATTCCAATTCATGAATTCTTCATTCATACAGATCGCTGTATAACGTTTGGAGCAATAATAATGACAGTTGTGTAACACGTATTCCAATTCACGAATTCTTCATTCATACAGGTTGCTGTATAACGTTTGGAGCAATAATACTGACAGTTGTGTAACACGTATTCCAATTCACGAATTCTTCATTCATACAGGTTGCTGTATAACGTTTGGAGCAATAATACTGACAGTTGTGTAACAAGTATTCCAATTCATGAATTCTTCATTCATACAGGTTGCTGTATAACGTTTGGAGCAATCATACTGACAGCTGTGTAACACGTATTCCAATTCATGAATTCTTCATTCATACAGGTTGCTGTATAACGTTTGGAGCAATAATACTGACAGTTGTGTAACACGTATTCCAATTCATGAATTCTTCATTCATACGGATTGCTGTATAACGTTTGGAGCAATAATACTGACAGTTGTGTAACAAGTATTCCAATTCATGAATTCTTCATTCATACAGGTTGCTGTATAACGTTTGGAGCAATAATACTGACAGTTGTGTAACACGTATTCCAATTCATGAATTCTTCATTCATACGGATTGCTGTATAACGTTTGGAGCAATAATACTGACAGCTGTGTAACACGTATTCCAATTCACGAATTCTTCATTCATACAGGTTGCTGTATAACGTTTGGAGCAATAATAATGACAGCTGTGTAACACGTATTCCAATTCATGAATTCTTCATTCATACAGGTTGCTGTATAACGTTTGGAGCAATAATACTGACAGTTGTGTAACACGTATTCCAATTCATGAATTCTTCATTCATACAGGTTGCTGTATAACGTTTGGAGCAATAATACTGACAGTTGTGTAACAAGTATTCCAATTCATGAATTCTTCATTCATACAGATCGCTGTATAACGTTTGGAGCAATAATACTGACAGTTGTGTAACACGTATTCCAATTCATGAATTCTTCATTCATACAGATCGCTGTATAACGTTTGGAGCAATAATACTGACAGCTGTGTAACAAGTATTCCAATTCATGAATTCTTCATTCATACAGGTTGCTGTATAACGTTTGGAGCAATAATACTGACAGCTGTGTAACAAGTATTCCAATTCATGAATTCTTCATTCATACAGATTGCTGTATAACGTTTGGAGCAATAATACTGACAGCTGTGTAACAAGTATTCCAATTCATGAATTCTTCATTCATACAGATCGCTGTATAACGTTTGGAGCAATAATACTGACAGCTGTGTAACAAGTATTCCAATTCATGAATTCTTCATTCATACAGATTGCTGTATAACGTTTGGAGCAATAATACTGACAGCTGTGTAACACGTATTCCAATTCATGAATTCTTCATTCATACAGATTGCTGTATAACGTTTGGAGCAATAATACTGACAGCTGTGTAACACGTATTCCAATTCATGAATTCTTCATTCATACAGATTGCTGTATAACGTTTGGAGCAATAATACTGACAGCTGTGTAACACGTATTCCAATTCATGAATTCTTCATTCATACAGATTGCTGTATAACGTTTGGAGCAATAATACTGACAGCTGTGTAACACGTATTCCAATTCATGAATTCTTCATTCATACAGATTGCTGTATAACGTTTGGAGCAATAATACTGACAGCTGTGTAACACGTATTCCAATTCATGAATTCTTCATTCATACAGATTGCTGTATAACGTTTGGAGCAATAATAATGACAGCTGTGTAACACGTATTCCAATTCATGAAATCTTCATTCACTGTCTTTTACTTACCTCTCTACTCCTTCCCTGCCTCAGCCGACCCTCCAACAAACATTCATCATTATATTAAGAGGCAACTGTCCGTCCGTCCGTGTGTGAAACACAGAACGGGCCTTATAACTCCGCCGTTTTTCGACCGAATCGCTTCACATTAATTTTGCTATCAGCCCTAACGTGGCGATGGCAACGGCAACCAAGGCGGCCGTGTCATTTGCGCGGTTTGGCAAATGCGCGAAACGCGTATCCACCAGCCTCTCGGCGCCCGTATCTCCGGTATTTATGGACGGATTGCATTCCAATATCGACGGTAGATGACCAGGGACAGTGACTATCTGTGTGCCAAACTGGAAGCGAATCGATTTATAAACGCGCGCGATATGCGCCGCTTGACCTTTTCAAAAACCGCGGCGAAACGAGACCAGACACTGACTCGAAATTTGGAACGTGCATGACCAGGGATAGTGACTATCTTGGTGCAAACTTTCAACAGCATCCATTCATAAACGCGATATGAGCTAATTTACATTTGTGCGGACCCAGCATTTCAAGCCGTCCACAACAAACTGTTTACACAGAAAGAACTCAGTACTGTGCGCACGCGGGCAAGAAAAGGGATTGGAGAGCGGAGATTACTTTAGCGAGGTACAATATCCCGCTATTCACCAAGTGAGATTACTTTAGCGAGGGACGGGGTGGAACGGGATGAGAGAAGAAGATGGAAGGAGGGAGAGAGACAAAAGTAATAATATAATATTTCGCGGACCCGGCGAAACTGGTACTCAGCGTTACCGGTACTTGGCGTTACCGGTACTAGGCGTTGCGCTAGTTGAAATGAAAACTCCTCTCTCTCTCTTTCTCTCTCTCTCTCTCTCTCTCTCTCTCGCTCTCTCTCTCTCTCTCTCTCTCTCTCTCTCTCTCTCTCTCTCTCTCTCTCTCTCGTTAGAGGTTTGTATCGTGTCAGTGTCTTCCAGCTCTTAACTTCTCTCCCGCCCCCTTATGTTGAATTAGAAAACGAACTTTGAGAAACAAACCTTTGAAACGTAGGGTACTTCTGACCTCCAACTCGTTTCCTCTCATCGTATGTCTGCAACTATCTCTCTTCCAGAAACTCTTAAGTTGTCAATGCTTGTGTCCGATCGTCTGCTGTCAACGTCGTCATGTAGAGGATAGGGTTCGTCCGACATGATTGTCCTCAGTTGGTCCGTCAGTTTTCTAGAGTAGGGTAAGACGGGTAAGAAGCCCATGCCAATTATCTCATGAAATAAAGAAACATTCAGTCAAATTTGCTCATGAGACAAATGCTAAACATTAACACTCGTCTCATGGGCAAAATGGGACAACTTTGCTTCATTTCATGAGACATTAACACTCGTCTCATGGGCAAAATGGGACTGAAATTGGCTTCATTTCATGAGACATTAACACTCGTCTCATGGGCAAAATGGGACTGAAATTGGCTTCATTTCATGAAATAATTGGCATGGACTTCTTACCCCGTCTTCCCCTACAAGTCGTCAAATATGCTTTGTTTTTCCCCCCACCACCCCACTAGCTTTCTTTCCTTTCTTGTCTTCTCCAGTCTGTCTTTGTCATGTTTGGAGACGTTCCCACCCCAGCACACAACACCAAAGGTTACAGCACTACAGATGACAGAAGAATTAAACATTTTGAAGAATCTCGACAGTACGCACACTAAACGATTTCATTTTTTCTGAGACAGTACATTCGGCTGTTAACTTTTTTAAGAATAGCGCTGGTGTTGTCATGCCAATTTAAAGACCCACAACGTCACGTGTCCAAATCATGGTTTTCACGTGTTTTCCCTCTTATAGCTGGTAAGAAATCTAAAGAAATCTTCCAAACATAAGAGGGAATGTGACACGTGACGTGGGGGGGGGGGGGGGTCTATAAAGATCCCGCACGTCACGTGTCAAAATCACGATTTTCACGTGTTTTCACTCTTATAGCTAGTAAGGAATCTTAAGAAATCTTCCTAGAATAAGAGGGAATGTGACACGTGACGTGCTGGGTCTTTAAGAGAGCTTTTTTTTACACGATTACTCCTAATTACCTGTAGTGATCAACCTGTTCAATGGCTTCACTTTTAATCACGACTTGTC
>JAGGCT020004101.1:539532-542032 GCA_017654935.2 Phymorhynchus buccinoides | reverse complement strand
AATGGGATGAAAGTTGAGCGAATGAGTGTGTATAAGTACTTGGGGGCGATAATTGATAATAAATTGAATTTTAATGCCAATGTTAAAGCCATACATAAGAAGTGTCAATCGAGAATTTATCGTCTCCAGAAACTTAGAAGCCTAGATGTAAACAGAACAGTACTGTGTGGATTTTATAGATGTTTTATTGAATCTATTTTAACCTTTTCCTTTATTTGTTGGTTTGGTAGTTTGAGCGTTAAGAGTAAGAATGTGTTGAATAAGGTAGTGAATGTTTCTGGTAAGATTGTGGGTGTGAGACAGGAGAGTATGAATGTGCTGTATGAGCGGCGAGTGAAAGGAAAAGGACGAATGATTGCGAGTGACTGCAGCCATGGGCTCAGCAAGTGCTTCACGCTTCTGCCTTCTGGTAGACGCCACCGGACTCCAAAACTCATGACTGTCAGATGCAAGAACAGTTTTATTCCAATGTCAATTTCTATGCTGAACAAATGAACACTTCTCTTACATCATTGCATTCTTCTCTTACAGTTTCCAGTCTATTTGTATTCTCACTACTGAATTTTACTAGTGTGTGTGTGTGTGTGTGAGTGTGTGTGTGTGTGTGGTGGTGTGTGATGTTGTATGTGTGATGTGTATGTGTGTGTGTGTGTGCGCTTGTGTGTGCGCACACGTGTGTGTGTGTGTATGTGTGTGTTTGTGTGTTGTGTGTGTGTGTGTTGTGTGTGTGTGTGGGTGTGTGTGGTGTGTGTGTAGAACATTGTGGTCTGTGAGCTCCGCGCGCGCGCTATAGTGTGTAAATGTACACGCGTAATGTATCTATAAATGTTTATATTTAATCTTGCATTATCTTAATGTATGTATGCTTGATTATATTTAATCTTGTATATCTTAATGTATACATGTATAATGTTTATATTTAATCTTGTATTATCTATTATCTTAATGTACTGCCGTTTAGGTTTTTTTTATAATTGAATGTTTTTCTGTAGTGTTATCTTAGTATATGTGGGAACTATGTTGATATCGATCAGAAGGTTGCGTGTTCGAATCACGTCGGGGTCACCAAATGTTACACCCGTGCGTGAGGGGAAATAATTAACATTAACAATCAAAGTGTATGACTATGCAACCGCATGAGAATGTTCGTGTTTTCTCTCTAGCTACAAACCAAAAAATATATTCCAAGCACCTCACGACCACCAGACGCAAACAATCCGACACATTATCAGTCCACAAAAAAGCAGGTAGGATTCAATCCTGCGTAAACTATTAAATCCAAAAGAAAGATACTCAAAAATTCAATTATCCGATTCATCAATCAGTTCACTATTTCCTTCCACACCACCTTAAATATAAAAAAAATTTACCTTCGGGTGTTTTTTCGCCTTTACTATAATATAGACCTAAGAAAAGATGGGCAGAAAAAACTATATTCAATACACACAATCTTAAATTTAATCCTCAAAAATTGGGGGGGGGGGGGTCATCGCCATTCTTGAGGTTTTCCAAAAAAACCCATTACCTTTTTTCTCCCATTTACAAGTAACACAAGTAGTACGGTTTCTTCGTAGTCTATCCAAAAAAAAAACATAAAAACTCAATTTTCCATAACTACTACTCAATCCCCACTAAAAACCAAAAAAACTCGGCAGTAAATAGCGGCAAGGTGACCTATTCCCACAGTAGACCACTCCTTCGCCCGCTTATCGTACTTCAACCCAGGCGGGACCACGTGCGCAGATCCCGCCAGAAACGACAGTCGCCGTCTGCCCGTGGCATCCCGGTGTTACGCCGGGGGACTCTGACTCACTTTGCCCTCCAGCAACGCTTTTCTCCCCGACCACGCGAAGAGCCGGGAAACTAAGTCTCAGCGCGTTTCCCAAAGCGAGAATGGGGCCCCATAGAGCCACTCCCACTAACTCCCTAAGCAGCCACAGAAGCTGCGAAAAAAATTAGATCACAGCATTACCCAAAACCATCATCACAAAGCCTAATTCCAAAATACGTACGGTGTTAATTAACTCCAGAGCCCACGTGAACAACCCCCGCGCGACTTACGCATACCAAAAATAGTCGTCATCCTGTTAACAAAGACAAACCACCCGCATCAAAATGGAACAATCAAACTGATTATTAAACCGAAACCCAAACGCACTCAACAACAAAACAAAACCACATGGAACACCTGCAACTAATCATCATTGACTATCTGTCCAACAAGATTTCTTCTCCTTCTTTATAGAACTATCATTCATTGACTTCTTTCTTCTCTTTTCACGATCTTTCTTTCCAACATTCACAAAAAGGAGTAATACCTTTGACACACCAAAACCTACACCTTGAAGTCTATCATCCAAAAACTAGAACCAGTAACGAACTCCCAAACGTAAGCCAAAAATTAGAATTCCAATACAGGAATATGCAACAAACTAACTGTAATCATTGAAATAGAACAGAGAAGAAAGAGTAAAGTAAACCCCGATAGGTACACAAACAA
>JAGGCT020004101.1:527987-539032 GCA_017654935.2 Phymorhynchus buccinoides | reverse complement strand
TTCGAGACTCGGGTTTCACTTCCGAGCGAAACGCGCTACCACTAGTGCCACTCTACACAAACGCTATCAACCTATGCATCGATTGAAGTCTATGCGTTGTCTTACTTGATGCTAGCAGACTTACAATCCTGTTGTCAGGATCTTCTGTGTGAGCTTTCAGCTGCCCCCGGGGGGCAGCACACTAAATGATTGAGTAGAGCTAGATTGTCCCTTGATGGCAATTGTCCTTTTGGGGGCATACTTATATGGTCCTTGATTTGAGTCACAGACTACATCCAGTTGCAGGATCTTCTGTGTGAGTTCAGCTGCCCCTGTGAACACTAAATGATATGATGTAGAGCTGTATTGTCCTTGATCAATTGTCATTTTTTGGCATATTCAGATGGTCCTTAACTTGAGCCACAGACTATATCCAGTTGCAGGATCTTCTGTGCGAGTTCAGCTGCCCCTGCGTCATGGACGTCAAGATGGGGGTCAGGACGTTTCTGGAATCGGAGATCATGGCCGCTAAGCACAAGCTTACCCTCAGAAAGGTAGAGTACATTACAGTGCTGTGGAATGTTGAGATATAGTGGGGGGGGGCGAGAAAGAGGGGCAAGGAGAGGAGGGGAGCAGGGAAGAGAGAGAGGGGGGGGTAGAGAGAGAGATAGGGAGAGGGAGAGAGGGGGGGGGCGAGAGACAGAGAGGGGAGGAGAGAGATAGTCGAGAGGAGAGTGATAGGGAGATCGAGAGGATTGAGTGAGCGGGCTAGAGGGAGAGAGCTGAGAGAGAGAGGATGAGATATAGAGAGAGGTGAGGGAGAAGAGAGGAGACAGATGGAGAGAGAGAGTGAGGGGGAGAGGGGGAGAGAGAGGGGGTGGGGAGAGAGAGAAAAAGAGAGAGAGGGGGGAGAGAGAGATAGGAACGAGAGAGAGAGAAAGAGAAGAGAGAGAGAAAAACCTTTGAAACATTTGTTTATTGAGGGATAAAGAATAAGCACACAATGGGCTTGCTTACATCTTGCAAAAACCCATCCGTCAGGGTGTCCCTTTAAACTGTGCGCCCTAACTAAGGCTTGCCATGCTTGTATTTTAGGTCGCTCTGGAATAAATCAATGCGATACGGGTCATTTTTACATCATGTTTACAATTTGAAACGGATTTCTTTTTAGTCCGTTAGTCACGTTACCTTCAGATAAATTACTTCACGGTCTCAATTAACTACAGGGGATAATTATGACAGGCCATTGTTATCCTCCGAAGTCGGAGTGTGGCTGCCTATGTGGCGGGGTAATCAAAAACGGTGGCACACGTAATGTTCTCATCCCTATCTTGATGCACTTGTACCATAGTGTTCAAGTGCTTTCAGCTGTTTTGGGATGATCCCTGGAGTCTTTTAGCCAGGGTACGACAACAACAACAACAACAACAACAACACAGCTAGGCATTAGGCTGACTTTACTACAGTAGAGAAGGCAAATGCAAACGCATGTGTGTGTGCTTTGCTTTGATAACACTTTTCTGTGTGTGTATATATAAACCACAAAAAAAATTTAACTTTTGAAACCCCCCCACTTTGTTTGTTACATGATCCGAGTACGACAAAACAGAAAATAGTATCTACAAAAATATTTATTGAACATTGTTATACTAGGGGAAGACGGGGTAAAAATCGCATGGGTGGGTAAGAAGCCCACCCAAATTATCTAATTAAATAAATAAATTTTCATTCAAATTTGCCCATGAGACGATTGCTATACATTAACGCTCGTCTCATGGCAAAATGAGACTGAAATTTGCTTCATTTTCATGAGATAATTGGGGTGGGCTTCTTACCCGCCCATGCGCTTTTTACCCCGTCTTCCCCTAATACAAGCAAATTTTTCATTTCGTAACAGAATTGCACATTTATAGAATAATGAATATCCCACTCTTCACTTTAAAAGAGCACCAAGTACTAACTCTTTCAAAAAAATCTGCTAGACAATTGGAACGATTACAAAAAACTAATATATGAATATGATGATTAATTCATCAACAAGAAAAAACTGAGCAATCGACGACCTTGTCAACGAAGCAAAATGCATTTTATGAAAAAAAATGATGGGACTTTAAAAGCCTAACGGCTATTCATCTCGTCCCTATTATCTGATCTGTGTCCAATGTCTGTCTTTTTTAACCTCGGAAACAAACTCAAGTTTTGTGTCCATGTTTCTGAGGTTCCACAATACAGACATTGGACACAGAAAAGGTTTTTTTAATCGAAGCAAATTATTCTGCATTTCAAATGCACCAACTTTTCAGACTTTTCTTCAGGATTGGTAGGGGTATGGTTGTCATGGTGGAGCTCATCTCATCACTGTGAGATTTTTTTTTTTATTCACTAATCATTGACTTTTTTTGTGTGTTGTGTGTGTTATCGCCGCAATCCTGTGAAATTGCCCATTTCGTGAAATGGGCAAAATGCTTTGCCCAATAATTTATGAAATGGACAATTGTATATATCACATTTTTTTGAATCCCCATTCACACAGGTATTGATTAAGATTGATTCAATGGTATCTCACACTTTTCTACATTGTATTTGCACCCCTATCCTGCCCCCCAACTCCACCAGATGCTAAGCTGGGGCATGCCTGAGCCACGTGTTGAATCAAACGTTTTTATCAAAATTAATTAAGTCTGAATACAATAATTTTAACTCATCTACATATGAGATTTCTCATTCGTTTGAACCAGTTCTTGATCTATGTGTGCTTATGAACAAAAACTATTTTTCATTCATTTTGATTTTCTCAATTGCAAGTTATAAACTGGCTATTTCACGAACTGGGCGAAACCATTTTGTCCATTTCATGAAATGGGCAATGTTCGTAAGCATATGTATATCACTGGGCCGACAACTTTAACTCGGTAATATTCAAAAGCCTCTGAGTTTAGAGATCGTAGTAAGAGACTAGGGTGTGTAACTCATGAGTGCATCTTATCGATAGACATACACGGGTAGTAGCATGTTGTTGTTGTTGTTGTTTGTTGTCGTACCATGGCTAAAAGACTCCAGGGATCGTCCCAACAGCCGAAGCAATTGAACACTCTATTGTACAAATGCACCAGCTATAGGGATGAAAATATGATGTGTGTGACCGTTTTTCTTCTTCTTCCAGTAATGTCCACATGCCGTTTATCGGCAATCATTAACATATACAGGGGGTTCAAAGACGAAGAATTACAACCCCGCAACGTTGGGCAGCCACACTCCGATTTCGGAGGGATTTTGGAGACTGGTGATGTTACGCTATGAGCTTGTCATGGCTTAAAGACAATCCTCGCATAACTTATGCAGAACGTGACAACATTTTGATGGTAGCCTTGGTGTTTCTAGCCTATGTCCCATTGGTCTGACACAGCCAAGGCGAGGGTATAGTAGTATAGTAAATGAGACTAAACTCCCAAAACGATTAGGCTGTTTAGCCTAATTTACATAATACTAACCGCGTTGACTGTCTAAGACCCCGCTCCATGATTACGACGTGAGCAATGGCAGCCAATATGTGACCCAGCACCACGAAAGGGACATTAAGTGTCAAAACTGACCACTCTGAGATAAATATACATTTGAAAACTTCAATCAATTCTCTTTTTAATAATGATATGAGAACCATTCTTGTAACTCTTTCCGTTCCAGATTATCTGCATTCAAAGTTGGGCCATTTTTGAGAAACATCTGGGGAAGACGGGGTAAAGCGCCATGGGCCGGTAGAAGCCCCCCCGCAATTATCTCATGAAATAAGAAAATTTCAGTCAAATTTTGCCCATGAGACGAATGCTAGACATATAACGCTCGTCTCATGGGCAAAATTGAGACGAAATTTTCTTCATTTCATGAGATATTTGGGGTGTGCTTCTTACCCGCCAATGCGCTTTTTTACCCCGTCTTCCCCATGTCTAGCCTAGCTGTAAAAAATGCATGGACCTACTCGTATTAGAGCACTTTTAAGAGCATTTAAAGACCATAGTAAAGATTGTCCTTTATAAATATGAAAGATAGGATGTTAGAGAACACGAAAATACCCTTAACTCAAAATTGAAAAAAATGATATTTTTGACTTTGAAAGCCTGTTGTGAGAAACTAGCCCCAGCGACTTAATGTCCCTTTCGTGGTGCTGGGTCACATATCTATAACATATGAAACGATGCAACGCGTTCAGATATAACCATGATAAAATGCATAGAGACAACAAAATACTCATAACTCAAAATTGATTAACAAAGAAAATGAGATTTTTGATTTTTCAAGCTGCATGTTGTGAGAAACTAGCTTAGCGACTTAATGTCCCTTTCGTGGATGAAGAGCGATTAATAGTTGTCAAGCGCTTTGCCCCTTGCTATTATAAGGACGCTTTACCCTCAGTAAGTGAGTTAGAGAGCTAAGCAAAACGAACGAAGAGTGTTTAACCACATAATTTCACCTAGACGTCTACGTATGATATGTTTTTAGCTTGGTTTTACAAGCATATGATTTTTTCTACAGTATTGGAATACCACGGTACAGCTTAGTCTTTACAGTGGAAAGAACTATGACTCATCTAACTAATTGGGTTATTTGTAACTGGGCTCTGGTGCTGCAGCCACGGATGGTTTGGTTGACCTTTGGGGACCTTCCCCAACTGCCAACTCTCGTCCTCCATCAACTCCCTTTGGCCGAGAGGAGAGAGTGGGGGATGTACCCTGGGCAAAGGCGGCTTCTTTCCTCCGCTATAAACAAATTGTCAGCCCCAGCTCGCCGGAATAGCAGCTTGCCGCCCACCCCCCCCCACCACCCACACACAGTGCACACACCCTCTGCTATCTGGCAGTCATCGTCGGAAACGACAGACTAGACAGGAAACAATTGAAGAGATCCTTTGCTCAAAATGTCTTTTACATGTATCGATTTTCTTGATGTTAGAAACTTAGGATGGGGCGGGGGGAAAAGGCCAAAAGGGGGAACAGAGAGAGAGAGCCCATACAATAAACCGATTTTTCTACCAATCGTGGTCATTATGATTTTAGGCACATTCTTTTCAATCAATCGTGAATCAACTCAGTTTATTATCCCGGTTATTAGTTGTATTAAACAAGGGAATTGTTGCCTGCTGTCACTACAACAATACACGACAACAATGTACACGAGAAATATCACATTATTAGAAATGAAAGAGTGTAGGTGAATGGTAATCCACCTACGCGTCAACAGCATGCATACACACGGCGCGCACGCACACACTAGCAGTGGACACACAAACACACACCACGCGCACGCGCAACACAGACACACACTACTAACACACACACTCACACAAACACACACCAACCCACACACACACACACCCACACATCACACACACTCACGTAGCACACAAACACCACACACACACACACACACACACACAGTTAACATACACACACACACAACCACACCCACACACACACACCACAACACACACACACACACACACACACATTCCACACGCACACACACACAACCACACACACACACAGATTCACCACACACACACACACACACACACACACACACCACTATTAAGTACACATACTTTGTGAATCACTATGAGTTGACTCTTTGTAGTGCTGCAGCCAAGAGGAGATGTTGGCCACAGCTCCCTCTGCGTGCTTGTGCTTTTAGTTGAGAGAGTGTGGGGGTGTTACCTGGGCAAGCTAGCTTCTCCACTTTGACTCGTTTGAGAACAGATTGCAGCCCAACCTTTCAGCATAGCAGAGAATAGCAGTCTCCCCTTGACCTTCTGTTGTCTGTCTGGGAGTCATAATCGGGCACGACTGGCTGGCGTCGCGCTAGGACACATGCGCGCACATGCACACACATGACACACGCGCGCAGGGGGGGGGGGGGGGGCCGCGCGCGCGCCCGCGCGCACACACACTAACACAACACAACGCGCGCTGCGGCGCGCGACACACACCACACACAAGCACACACCACCACGACAACAGCCCACACACACACACACTACACCCACACACACACACACACGCACGAACAAGCACACACAGATACACACACACACACACTCTCTCTCAGACACACACACGCAACACGCAGCGCCTGACACACACAACACACACTACGCAGAATACTGCAACACCTCACGCGCACACTAAAACATCACAGAACACACCCACACACAAGTCGCATGCATGCGCACACGCGCGCGCTCACTGCACACACATCACCCACACATCACCATTTGCACCAAACCACACCAGTAGGGTATGGGGTGGAAGAAAAAAAAAATATTAATGTTTTACGTGTCCTCTTGGCCAAAGGCATAGTATATGGTGACACTTTGCTTCGTTACTTTAGTTATTGGAAAAAACACCTAGTAGACTACATAGAAAAGGTTTTATTAGTAAGAGTGTCAAGTGTCAGGGGGGGGGCATGGCTAATAAAGTGACGGCTGACTTATAATATGAACCTGCATTCATTCCACAAGTAGGGGCCCTTCGTATCTGGAGATAGGCCTAGCTAGATCATTATCAGGTAGTGGTCGTCTTCTCAAAATGGATTTGTTCCAACATGTCTGCGCTGTGTGCGAAGGAGTAGTGATAGGGTTTGGGTTTCGGGTTTAAAGGATAGGTTTAGGGATCAGTTAGGGTGCAATTTAGGTGTCGAACACAGAATGATAAAATTTAATGTGATGTGTATGGCATGAATCGATTTCGCACATGCTGCGCAGACAAGGTTGAGAAACAATCCTTTGAGAATGCCCACTCGAGGTGGGGTAACAGCACGAATGGTGTCAACGCAGCTTGGCAGGGCGCGATGATTAATTTTAATGAAGTCATATATCACTGACTACTCAATCTCTTCTTTGACACTACCTTTAGTTTATTATTATTTTATTAGGGGAAGACGGGGTAATAAGCGCATGGGCGGGTACGAAGCCCACCCCAAATATCTCTCATGAAATAAAGAAAATTTCAGTCTACGTTTTGCCCATGATACGAGTGTTCAGGTTTAGCATTCGTCTCATGGGCAATTTTGAATGAAATGTTTCTTTATTTCATGAGATAATTGGGGTGGGCTTCATTCCCCGCCCATGCGCTTTTTGACCCCATCTTCCCCTAACGCGTGAACTGACTTAGCTTCTCTCCGTCGATCCTTGCTCTTTTTTCTTAGTTAGGGGAAGACGGGGTAAAAAAAAGCGCATGGGCGGGTAAGATGCACATGCCAATTATATCATGAAAGTGTAGCAAATTTAAGTCGCATTTTGCCCAATGAGACGAGTGTTAATGTTAAGCATTTGTCTCATGGGCAAAATTGACTGAAATGTTCTTTATTTCATGAGATAATATTGGGGTGGGCGTCTTACCCGCCCATGCGCGTTTTACCCCGTCTTCCCCTACAAACAAAACAAAAAAAGGCTGGGAAGCTAGACATCGCCTGATTTTGAAATATTCAAAAATCTCACCAAATCACTCCTAACAAAACAAAACGGGCATACACGAAAAGAGAAATGAAGGAGGATTGCAGGTTGTTGTTTTTTACTTCAGAAACCGCAGTTCAGACTTTTTTTTATAGAATATTTTTTTAATTTGCTTCAAGATCCTTAACAAAACAAGCGCGGATTCGCAATCTTTTGAGGCGTGCGACAATTTTGGACCGACCGACAAAACAGACAGACCGACCGACAAAGTGAGATATAGGTCTGTGGCTTGTGCCACAAACAAAAAAATCTCGTGTCGGATTCGCAATCGTTTGTGGTCTTGCGAACAATTTTGGGCCAAGACAGACACCGACAAAGTGGTTATAGGTTGTGCGTGTGTGCCACAACAAAAAACGACTTATACGAAAAAGACGAAGGATGCTTTATGGTTTGATTGATGTATTTGACTCTGATTGTTAATAGGTTCTATAATGGTGTTTTTAATTGACAAAGTCCTGTGATGCGGTGTCATGTTGTGTTAAGATAGGGGTGGAGGTATGTGTTGAAGTGATCGGCGCGCAAATTAAGCGGGGTGCAGTTGTTGGTTATACCCTTCACCCGCCAAGTCGCAGTTAGCTTCACAGTGCTTACCACCTAGTCACTAGAAGGCATCAATTGGGGTCATTATCCCTAAGACCCGTTGTCTTAGTTTTGGGGAAAGTAAGGATAGAACGCTTTAATTTATATATTTCCCACAGAAGAACCCCTACAAAAAAATAACCCAACCTGCTAGATGGATTTTGTTCTCTTACCCAGTAACTTTAACTGGACAGTTTTTGGCTGAAATGAGGGGCTGAGACGGGGGAAAGGGTTAAGTGGTGTGCGTGTGAAAACGTAAAGAATACTTTTAATTTTAAAGCATGTATTTACAATTTATTTTGTTCTTTTATAAAAATATAAAAATTTGTGTGTACATTTGACGTGTCCGCAGGAAAATTGTCCTTGTTTTTATGAGGACAAAAATAAATCGAGTGACGTTAATGTGAACGCACGGGGTAAAAAGCCCATGGGCCGGTAAGAAGCCCATTCCAATTATCTCATAAAATGAAGCAAAATTCAGTCTCATTTGTTGCCCATGAGACGAGTGTTTATGTTTAGCATTCGTCTCATGGGCAAGTTTGACTGAACTTTTTAAAAAAAGAAAAGAATTTCGTTATATAATTGGCATGGGCTTCTTACCTGCTCATGGGCTTTTTACCCCGTCTTATCCCTATTGATTTCTTCTTGCAGGACATGTACAAGAAGATGTTGGAGGTGGACCCTGAGGCGCCCACAGAGGAGGAGCATGATCACCAGGCGGTCACCAAGCACCGCTACATGCAGTGGAGGGATGACATGAGCTCCTCTGTGGAACCTGGGATTCAGGATTGAAGGCATCAAGGTAAAGGTCTGTCTGTCATGTCTGTCTGTCCTGTCTGTTCTGTCTGTCTGTGTGATACCTTGCGTGGATGGACGATATGAACTCCTCGGTTAATATGGGGATTCAGGATTGAAGGCATCAAGGTGTGTGTCTGTCTAGATCTGTCTGTCTGTGTGTGTGGCTACATGCAGTGAGTATGGCCGACATGAGCTCCTCTGTCAACTTGGGATTCGGAGGATTGAAGGAATTAAGGTGTTGTGTGTGTGTGTGTGTCGAGCGATTTTATGTGTAAGGCTTGTGCGTGCGTGAATGAGTGCAGTGCGTGTTCGTGTTTTGTGTGTGTTCGCTTGTGTGGGTGTGTTGTGTGCTGTGTTGTGTGTTGTGGTGTGTGTGGTGATGTGTGTGTTGTGTGTTTGTGTTACATGCAGTGGAAGGATGACTTGACTCCTCTTGGAGGTTAAACCTGGGATCAGGGGGGTTACCCTGGGATTCACGTGATTGAGGAATCACGGTGTGTGTCTGTGTGTGTTTGTGTATTCGTGATGTGTGTGTAGTGTGTGTGTGTGTGGTGTGCGTGCGCATGTGGCGCATGCGCGCGCGCGCGTGGCTGCGCTGTGCGGGTATCCCAGTGTGTGTGTGTTCGTGTGTGTGTGTGGGTTTGTGTGTGGTGTGTGTGTGTGGTGTGTGTGTGTGTTGTGTGTGGTGTATGTGTGTGTGTGTGTGTGTGTGTGTTACATGCAGTGGAGGGATGACATTAACTCCTCTGTTAACCTGGGATCTCAGGATTACGGGAATCAAGGTGTGTGTCTGTCGTGTGTTTAGTGTCTGTGTGTGATGTGTGTGGTGTGTGTTGTGTTGTGTGTGTGTGTCGTGCGTGCGCGTGTGTGCGTGTTGACTGTGTGTACGTGTGCGCGTGGTGTGCGTTGCGTTGTGTGTAGTTACGTGTGTGTGTGTGCGTGTGTGTTGTGTGTGCGGTGTGCGCGTGCGCTGCAGTGAGTTCGGTACTACGTGAGTGCGTGCAATAGTGTTCATGCAAGTGTGTTTATATAAGTCGAAGGCATATTTCACTGGGAGTAACACGGTTTAAATTGGCTATTGCTATTCTGTTTTCATGTTATATCTTCAGAAGCCCACTCGCTCTGTGTGTAGCTGTCGGGGGTTAGCTGTGTCTTTGAGTGTTATTTTTGCGTTATGTGTGTATTTGACTGGCAGCTGCAGGCTGTCTGGCAGCCCCGTTGTTTGCACTACCAGTTTATTGCTGGTGGACTCCGTTTTGACTTTGGCAATGTGTCTGTATACTGTACATGTCTGACTTTTGTCCATCTGTCAGTATGGGGGTTGTCATTTTATCTGTCCCTGTTTGCCTTTACCTTATTGGCTCACTCGTGTTAACTGAAAGTTAACCATGACGTGAGTCCTATTCGGCCACTGCAATTATGTTTATTCAGCAGCCGCCCTTGTGGCTGGCCAGTGAGTAAGCCCTTGTTAGGTCAGTGTCCAAAAGGGCGTTCATTCTTGCGAAAGGCAGCCATTTAGTGGCCTCAAATAGGGTTATTGTCGAGAGTTATCCCCTTGTTTGGTCAGTAACTCACACCCATTCTTGCCCCCACCCACCAAGGGACCATTCACTCTCGCAAAAGGTTTGTTCTTTGCAGTGGCCAATAGTATAAATAGTTGCACGCTGACTGACAACTATGGACGGTTGTCCTACGCGTTTGCTTTGTTTCAGAACTGCGACGCGCAGCTGTCCAACAACGGACTTATTCAAGATTATCCAAGGACGAGGCCGAGACCATGTTGGCGCGACACCTTCAAGGGGTTTTTGGAAGCAACAAAACACTTGCTGTGTCGGGGAAGACGGGGTAAAAAGCGCATGGGCGGGTAAGAAGACCCACCCCAATTATTCATGAAATAAAGAAAAATTTCAGTCAAATTTGCCCAGGTAGGGGGTGCTAGACATTTGTATATTCTAATCACAGAGACTATCTCTGTGATGAGATAATTGGGTGGGCTTCTTACCCACCCATGCGATTTTTACCCCGTCTTCCACTACTACTACTACTCGCAAGGGATCAAACTCAAACTCACAACAGCATGCATTCATCCTTGGTTCGCCACATAGCACAGTCCTAAAGAAGACTTTGGGCCGTGAGTCATGTAAAAAACATCCCAAGCGGAAAAAGAATAAGAAGAGAAGAGAAG
>JAGGCT020004101.1:517987-522987 GCA_017654935.2 Phymorhynchus buccinoides | reverse complement strand
AAAGGGAAAAGGCAAGATGTCCAAAAGAAGAATGTGGACAGATTTCTATAGGAAGCTAACACCCAGCGGAAAACTTCCAGAAGGTGGGGGGGGGAACTATCTCCATCTTCTCTGCACAAAAAAAACACCAGTAAATCCCCAAATCTCCCCCGTCCCTACTGGTATGGTTCGGGGTCGCGATTCAGGTCTCTCTACAGAGGCGTCACCCCCCCCCGCTCCCTGTGGGAAAAATTCGGGTTTGCCTCGTCCCTATGGGAGAAAGCTGACGGTGGTCACCCCCCGCATCCTTTCACCCCCAAGAGGGCGCTTCTCCACAAAACATTTCTCTGTTAAACAATCCTGTTTTGGCATCTGGATAATTGTGGTGGCCTTGGAACGAGGAGCCAGCAGCTCAGAGGCCCACAAACTAGATTGTGGCTAGGCATTCTCCTCTCTTCGGGCAACCCCCCTACATGCCTCGGAACCCTCGCCTTCTGTTGGACGCATGTACACGTGTACGTTTGACTCCGTACGTGTACTAGGGGACCAGAACCTCCCTCTAAGTGTTTTACAAATCATCTTTTCGGTAGCCCCGGGGTCCAGCTTACTCCTCCAATCATGTGGGGCCCCCCCCCTCGAAAAAACTCTCTGCCAGGGGGTCAACCACTCATGGGGGTCGCTCGGGGAACAGCCCGAACGTGAGTGGTACGTTACCTAGAGGGAAAATCCAAGGCTCCTAAGTCGCTCACATTTTCTTTAGATCGTGTACCCCAGGGTTCAGTTCTACTAATTTCTAATTATGTTTGGGGGGGCGCCCCCTGGACCTTTCTGGCCCAGGGCCAACCCACATGGTGGCCGGTGCGGATCGTGGGTTGGGGAAGTTAACCTTCTACTCAGGGGATCTCTTCTTCACCTCTTCTAAGCGCTTTACAAATCACGGAAGGTATAATCCGGGGTCCGTTTTGTCTCCTTGCTCTCGCCCCCCCTGAATCAATGGAACCTGCCCTGTGGACATTGGCGGAAGCGTGGCCCCGAGTACCTTCCAATGTTAAATTCAGGCTCTGAACTAGCCCGCTTCACAATCACGGAGGGTATCTCCAAAGGGTCAGTTCTCTACTTGTTCCACTCCTGCGTGGCCCCTTACAAATCATGGGCCCCCCTGCCCCGGTTTGGGCCAATGCGGAGCTTGGTGATGTAACCTCATTCAAAAACTTCCTTGTTCTTTTCTGTCTTCGTGTTCTAACGCTTCTCTCTTAAACGGATGGTTCTTTAAACCTTCTTCACTAACCTTCCTAACTTACGTGGCCTTCTACTAACTAAAACTTCTTTAAAACATAACTATTCTTAACTACTTTCTTCTTCGTAAACTTCTGTTTTTTTCTAATCTCTCTTCCTCATTATCTAATCATTATTTCCTTGTTCCTTTATACCACGTGGCCGCAACACCTTATAAAATTTTCATTCCATTTTTTTTTTTTTATTTTTTTTTTTGAAAGGCGGTGGTTTATGCCCCCTGAAAAATCAATTTCGCGGAGTGTGCTCTCACCCCGGTCCGGTGAACGGCCTTCCTCCCCTCTCCATCCGGTTAGGGAGTTTGTTTTTGTCCCCTTTTTTTCCTTGGTTTTTAGAAACAACTTGCCTTTGTTTTGCAAAGTTTTGCATAAGATATTGAGAAAACTTAATTTTGGGTTTTTTTTTTTTTTTTTTTTTTTTTTTTTTTTTTTTTTTTTTTTTTTTTTTTTTTTTTTTTTTTTTTTTTTTTTTTTTTTTTTTTTTTTTTTTTTTTTTTTTTTTTTTTTTTTTTTTTTTTTTTTTTTTTTTTTTTTTTTTTTTTTTTTTTTTTTTTTTTTTTTTTTTTTTTTTTTTTTTTTTTTTTTTTTTTTTTTTTTTTTTTTTTTTTTTTTTTTTTTTTTTTTTTTTTTTTTTTTTTTTTTTTTTTTTTTTTTTTTTTTTTTTTTTTTTTTTTTTTTTTTTTTTTTTTTTTTTTTTTTTTTTTTTTTAAAAAAATTTTTTTTTTTTTTTTTTTTTTTTTTTTTTTTTTTTTTTTTTTTTTTTTTTTTTTTTTTTTTTTTTTTTTTTTTTTTTTTTTTTTTTTTTTTTTTTTTTTTTTTTTTTTTTTTTTTTTTTTTTTTTTTTTTTTTTTTTTTTTTTTTTTTTTTTTTTTTTTTTTTTTTTTTTTTTTTTTTTTTTTTTTTTTTTTTTTTTTTTTTTTTTTTTTTTTTTTTTTTTTTTTTTTTTTTTTTTTTTTTTTTTTTTTTTTTTTTTTTTTTTTTTTTTTTTTTTTTTTTTTTTTTTTTTTTTTTTTTTTTTTTTTTTTTTTTTTTTTTTTTTTTTTTTTTTTTTTTTTTTTTTTTTTTTTTTTTTTTTTTTTTTTTTTTTTTTTTTTTTTTTTTTTTTTTTTTTTTTTTTTTTTTTTTTTTTTTTTTTTTTTTTTTTTTTTTTTTTTTTTTTTTTTTTTTTTTTTTTTTTTTTTTTTTTTTTTTTTTTTTTTTTTTTTTTTTTTTTTTTTTTTTTTTTTTTTTTTTTTTTTTTTTTTTTTTTTTTTTTTTTTTTTTTTTTTTTTTTTTTTTTTTTTTTTTTTTTTTTTTTTTTTTTTTTTTTTTTTTTTTTTTTTTTTTTTTTTTTTTTTTTTTTTTTTTTTTTTTTTTTTTTTTTTTTTTTTTTTTTTTTTTTTTTTTTTTTTTTTTTTTTTTTTTTTTTTTTTTTTTTTTTTTTTTTTTTTTTTTTTTTTTTTTTTTTTTTTTTTTTTTTTTTTTTTTTTTTTTTTTTTTTTTTTTTTTTTTTTTTTTTTTTTTTTTTTTTTTTTTTTTTTTTTTTTTTTTTTTTTTTTTTTTTTTTTTTTTTTTTTTTTTTTTTTTTTTTTTTTTTTTTTTTTTTTTTTTTTTTTTTTTTTTTTTTTTTTTTTTTTTTTTTTTTTTTTTTTTTTTTTTTTTTTTTTTTTTTTTTTTTTTTTTTTTTTTTTTTTTTTTTTTTTTTTTTTTTTTTTTTTTTTTTTTTTTTTTTTTTTTTTTTTTTTTTTTTTTTTTTTTTTTTTTTTTTTTTTTTTTTTTTTTTTTTTTTTTTTTTTTTTTTTTTTTTTTTTTTTTTTTTTTTTTTTTTTTTTTTTTTTTTTTTTTTTTTTTTTTTTTTTTTTTTTTTTTTTTTTTTTTTTTTTTTTTTTTTTTTTTTTTTTTTTTTTTTTTTTTTTTTTTTTTTTTTTTTTTTTTTTTTTTTTTTTTTTTTTTTTTTTTTTTTTTTTTTTTTTTTTTTTTTTTTTTTTTTTTTTTTTTTTTTTTTTTTTTTTTTTTTTTTTTTTTTTTTTTTTTTTTTTTTTTTTTTTTTTTTTTTTTTTTTTTTTTTTTTTTTTTTTTTTTTTTTTTTTTTTTTTTTTTTTTTTTTTTTTTTTTTTTTTTTTTTTTTTTTTTTTTTTTTTTTTTTTTTTTTTTTTTTTTTTTTTTTTTTTTTTTTTTTTTTTTTTTTTTTTTTTTTTTTTTTTTTTTTTTTTTTTTTTTTTTTTTTTTTTTTTTTTTTTTTTTTTTTTTTTTTTTTTTTTTTTTTTTTTTTTTTTTTTTTTTTTTTTTTTTTTTTTTTTTTTTTTTTTTTTTTTTTTTTTTTTTTTTTTTTTTTTTTTTTTTTTTTTTTTTTTTTTTTTTTTTTTTTTTTTTTTTTTTTTTTTTTTTTTTTTTTTTTTTTTTTTTTTTTTTTTTTTTTTTTTTTTTTTTTTTTTTTTTTTTTTTTTTTTTTTTTTTTTTTTTTTTTTTTTTTTTTTTTTTTTTTTTTTTTTTTTTTTTTTTTTTTTTTTTTTTTTTTTTTTTTTTTTTTTTTTTTTTTTTTTTTTTTTTTTTTTTTTTTTTTTTTTTTTTTTTTTTTTTTTTTTTTTTTTTTTTTTTTTTTTTTTTTTTTTTTTTTTTTTTTTTTTTTTTTTTTTTTTTTTTTTTTTTTTTATTTTTTTTTTTTTTTTTTTTTTTTTTTTTTTTTTTTTTTTTTTTTTTTTTTTTTTTTTTTTTTTTTTTTTTTTTTTTTTTTTTTTTTTTTTTTTTTTTTTTTTTTTTTTTTTTTTTTTTTTTTTTTTTTTTTTTTTTTTTTTTTTTTTTTTTTTTTTTTTTTTTTTTTTTTTTTTTTTTTTTTTTTTTTTTTTTTTTTTTTTTTTTTTTTTTTTTTTTTTTTTTTTTTTTTTTTTTTTTTTTTTTTTTTTTTTTTTTTTTTTTTTTTTTTTTTTTTTTTTTTTTTTTTTTTTTTTTTTTTTTTTTTTTTTTTTTTTTTTTTTTTTTTTTTTTTTTTTTTTTTTTTTTTTTTTTTTTTTTTTTTTTTTTTTTTTTTTTTTTTTTTTTTTTTTTTTTTTTTTTTTTTTTTTTTTTTTTTTTTTTTTTTTTTTTTTTTTTTTTTTTTTTTTTTTTTTTTTTTTTTTTTTTTTTTTTTTTTTTTTTTTTTTTTTTTTTTTTTTTTTTTTTTTTTTTTTTTTTTTTTTTTTTTTTTTTTTTTTTTTTTTTTTTTTTTTTTTTTTTTTTTTTTTTTTTTTTTTTTTTTTTTTTTTTTTTTTTTTTTTTTTTTTTTTTTTTTTTTTTTTTTTTTTTTTTTTTTTTTTTTTTTTTTTTTTTTTTTTTTTTTTTTTTTTTTTTTTTTTTTTTTTTTTTTTTTTTTTTTTTTTTTTTTTTTTTTTTTTTTTTTTTTTTTTTTTTTTTTTTTTTTTTTTTTTTTTTTTTTTTTTTTTTTTTTTTTTTTTTTTTTTTTTTTTTTTTTTTTTTTTTTTTTTTTTTTTTTTTTTTTTTTTTTTTTTTTTTTTTTTTTTTTTTTTTTTTTTTTTTTTTTTTTTTTTTTTTTTTTTTTTTTTTTTTTTTTTTTTTTTTTTTTTTTTTTTTTTTTTTTTTTTTTTTTTTTTTTTTTTTTTTTTTTTTTTTTTTTTTTTTTTTTTTTTTTTTTTTTTTTTTTTTTTTTTTTTTTTTTTTTTTTTTTTTTTTTTTTTTTTTTTTTTTTTTTTTTTTTTTTTTTTTTTTTTTTTTTTTTTTTTTTTTTTTTTTTTTTTTTTTTTTTTTTTTTTTTTT
>JAGGCT020004101.1:494702-509987 GCA_017654935.2 Phymorhynchus buccinoides | reverse complement strand
TGACAAATTGATAGCAGGCATGTTTTTAGTCAATTTTCCATTGAGTAAATGTACACTGGAGAGGGAAGGATAGGTATTTTTGTCATATTAAGAACTTCGTTATAGCTTTATATACTGGACGGTGAAGTATGTGATATATAAACGTAGAACCACTTTCAACAATTTTTAGCCTGTTTCCCACTTTCCCTTACTTACAAAAAAATTGGTTTTATGCTTTAGTTTTTTTCTCATTTCATTAGTCCCTTGCTAGAATTTTCGTTTTAATTTTATAACTGTCCATGGTCAAAATGCCTTTAGGCACTGGAAGGGATTACAGAATAAGATGATGAAAAATGTCCCCCTACATTCAAAAGAAACTTTGACACACATCCTTAGAGGAAAACATCATGCCAAACTGCCAATGCTTGTTTAGTTTTTACATGAAAATGCTAAACACTGGGTGTGGGGTTTTTTTAAACTCATCAATTTAAATTGTCTGCCATCAAAAATGCCCCTGGCAATTTTGAAGGGGTTAAAGGCTGAAACTGCAAAATGTGCCCCCCCCATACATCAGAAAATTGATAAATACACCATAAGAACCTATTATATGAAATTTCATGCTTATTTCATGAAAATTCCCCAACAACTAGAATTTCTTTTATTATTATGCCGCACCCGCAAAATAAAAATGCCCTTGGCACTTGAAGGGGTCTTTAAAGGCTGAAATTGAAAGTGTCCCTACAATCAAAAAAAATTGATGAACACACCATAAGAAACCATCATGCCAATTTTTTTTCATGTTTCTTACACGAATATGCCCAACACTAGAACATTAAAAAAAAAAATGTGTATAACTGTTCGCGATAAAAAATTTGAACACCCTTGGCACTGAATGGGTTTTCATAAAAAGGCTGAACTGAAAATGTTCCTATGTCAGAAATTAATAAACACACCATAAGAAACTATCATGCCAAATGCTTATTACATGAAAATGCCCAGCACTAGAATTTTATTTAGTTATAACTGTCTGCGAGCAAAATTCCCATGGTACTGAATGGGTTAAAGGCTGAATTGAAAACTGTCCCTACGTCAGAAATTAATAAAACACACCATAAGAAAACTGTCATGCCAAATTTCTGTGATGCCCCCACTGCTGCCGTTTGTAGTGGGGAAACCCCTGACTTTTCCCTAAAAAAACGTCACGCTGGCTGGAACCACTTTCGCTTTGTGCAGAGCAGTGGGTTTGATTTCCGCCTTGGGGTAGGTATGGCTTTTCTGGCTGGGTACAGCTTGCTGCTATCTGTTCAGATTCTTTGATCTCTTTGAACGAATTGCCTAGATCATCCCCAAAGAGCTGTGACGTGATGGTGACCAATTCGTCACAAAGTTTTGGTTTGCTGAGATACGGTCGAAGAGCATGGCGACTGCGGAAGGATATCTCGCGAGACGCATGTGCGCAGAGAGCAATAGAATCTGTGCAGTTCTGTACCGAACCCGCCATTTTTTCACTCAGTTTCGAGTCTGTAGAGAGAATGACGTCACACGCTCGCGCAGTGGCAGTGGCAGCTTTGACGATCACGCACTGAATGTGTTGATACTTCAAATCTGTTTTCACAGCCGCGTCTGGAAGTTTGTTCCAAATTCCAGGGTTGACAATTGGCACAACGAGGCGTGCGCAGTTTTCCAGTCTGTTGTAGATTTCAAATTTCTTCTTTTGGTCTGCAGCTTTGAGTTTCTCCTTGAAGCGACCATCAATTATTTTCGCCAGTCCTGGTAGCACTTTTTCGCCAAGTTTCTCTTCTTCCGAATCGATCTCTGCCGCGATCCTTTCTAGTAATTCAATGTCGTGATCGACTGCTTGATGGTCCGGTTCTTGAGTGCTGTATGTTTTTACCAGGTTCTCTTCTAAATCGTCAAGATTCGATTCTTCATCATTGACAACAATGGTTTTGTCTGGTTCGGATGAGCGAGACGACCGCGCTTTTTTGGGGTCACTTGGGCCCGCGTGCGCGTCCGAGATGGCGCGATGAACAAGGTTGCAGAGAGCCTCAAATTTCTTTGTCCAATTTGCATCCAATTCTTGCACCATTTTCATAATATCATCGGGTTTCGGGGCTATGGGTTCGGAAATGCCCTCCTGCGAACTCGGAGAAGCCATGGCTTCTGGTAGAGCCACGAAATTGACCGCTGAATGGGGTCGACCGGTTATTATTTCAGTAGGCTTCTGAGAAGAGCCGACCGGCCAATTTAGATTCCCAGCGCGAGTCAAACGATGGTAATGAATAAAGCAGTCTCTTGAAATGTGAAATGAAAACACTGACCTGATTTCCGACGAGTAGAACGTCACAAACACACACACATAGAATTTAGACCATTTTTACAAGTTTGCAAGCTTAAGCAACTTAGGATGGGACAATAACTAAAACACAAAACTTATATTCTACGGAGCACTCCTGGCTGTGTCTGGCACCTCCGGAATCCTGGCGCGAACTGGCTAATCCGGCGGGCGCGCATCTCACGTTTTCACTTGGTCAGAGTGTGTATACCTCTGACCAATCAGCATATGAGATTTTTGGGACGCATCACATTTCAGTGACTGTAGCTAAAGTGCTTGTGTCAATGTGACTCAGCTGCTTTGCGCTAATCAGGGGACATTACCTGCATCCAGCCACAGTCTTTGTTTGAGTACTTTCCCTTTACACTAGCAGTGGGAGCGGCCATTTGCACAAAAACCTGTTGTCTGCAGCATCAACATGACAAGCAGGAAAAGGTAAGCGTGTCATTTGTTTGCAACACACTTTTTTGTATTACACTATGAACAAAAACTGGAGATTAGAGTGTAGTCTGAAAATGTGTACCTCAGTTTTATGATAATTGGAATCTGTACTGATCTGTGTGTGTCAGAAGTCCCGTCCCAAAAAAAGGACGGTGGGCTCGAGAGGGTAGGGTTTTTTGCTTGCATTACATATGTTGTATTTTTTTGTTTTTTTTCAGTTTTTTTACTGTTCATGAAGTGGTATCAATGCTGGAAGATGGACCTGACTTCGAGAACGCTGACGTCTTTATTGAACCACCTGCATTTCATGAAGACACTGATGAAGATAGTGGAGATGAAGACGAAGCGGGTACCATCTCAAACCTGAACAGAAATCAGCTGCAAGCACCTGCCACTGTCACTGTCTGGAGAGATGGTGCAAAGCAGCTCTTTGAGGAGGAAGCTGCAGGACTACCCTGTGAAAGATGTGGCAGACATGAAGAAGACCGCAAGAGGAACCTCTGACTATGCCACTGACATAAAGTCTGGTCTCGCTGTTGTGCGCTGGAACGATAACAACATTGTCAATGTTGTGTCCAACAAGGTTTGAGTGCAACCATTGCAGACAGCGAAGAGATGGTCAAGGTCTGAGTCAAAGCAAGTGACCATTCCCCAACCCTTCATGATCCGCCACTACAATCAGACCATGGGCGGCGTGGACCGCACAGATCAGAACGTGGGAAAGTACAGAACTGTCATCCGCTGCAAGAAGTGGTGGTGGCCCATCTTCGCATACTGCTTAGACCTCACCATCCAACAAGCCTGGCACCTCTACAGGAGCACAGATGCAGCCAAAACCAATCCACTGGACCTTCTCGCCATCCGCAGAGGCATTGTCAGAGTCTACCTTGCTCGAGCTGGCCACGCAAGACCTGGTCGTCCAAGGGGATTTGTGTCTCTTGACAAGCGTGTCCCGCCAGAGGTCAGATTTGACCGTGTTGACCATCTGGTGGAACGCTGGCGCACACAGCTTGCGGAAAGAAGACCATGCATCGCTGTTCCAAGTGCAAGGTTGGAGTCCACGACAAGTGCTTCCAGCAGTACCACACTCCCTGAAACTATGATACTTTGTGGTGCAGAAATCACAACTTGGCAGTGACAGCTAGACATAGCAAACACAAAAACAGCAAGCAACATGAACCTGGAACTGTATCTTGTTTATGAGTATTCTTTCCCTTGACATACGTGAACTACGTGACTTTTTTGTTTTCTGTTAGTAATCAAGAGCATTCAATTTTGTACAAAATCATGAAAGTTCTGTTGTATCCAGTTTGTTTGATCACAGGTAGTGCATTTTGTTCAATAACAGTTCCTTAGTTTCAGCATTTGTGCTTTGGTGTTCACTTTTTGAAAAACAGAAAACTCCTACCCATTCGTGCCCACCGTCCCTTTTTTGGGACGGTCACATTTTGTTGTCCTGGTGACTAATTTCAAAGTTTTGATCACAAATAGAGCAAGACATGTTCTTTATAGATAATTTCCCATGATATTACCTAATTTTCACTTTGAATTTTTTTTGGGGCACTAATGGGTTAAAACTGACATGAGATAAAAAGGTACAGCTAAAAAGTTTATAAAACTTGTCTGTGTCCAATGTCTGTATTTGTGAACCTCATAAACTTTATGTAATGTTCCGTGTTTTAAAAACAAATTGTGCTGATTTACTGTTTCTCCCAATGGGAGGGGGGGGGGGGGGGCAGTGCCTTATGCAAAGACAGCTGTTTCGATCTGTGAAGATCTCGTCAGTTTGCATGATCGGCCTGCAATTTGACTGTACTGTAATTTGGAATTTTACGTCCTCTCGACCTGGGAAGGCACATATGGGACATTTGTTAGTTGTAAATAAACAAAAGACGATACATGAACGTAAGAGGACGTATACAAGAACAAGGACAAAACATAAAAATATTTGGGAGAAGGATTCTAAAAGCGCAAGTTTTTATGTATAGTGAGGAATATCCTGTTAAGAATTATAAAATTAGTTGGTGGTATCTGTAGATGCCTGTTAAATAACTGTATATGTATAAAATATTGTGTTAAAATTCGTTTGTTGTCTGGCCCGAGTACAACCCTCCCTGTTGTATTAAAATTTCAAGGCTACTGTGTTAAAAATTTCAGTTTTTATATTTATTGATAAAAACCAATTTTGGCCGTTAAATATTTGTTTAAAAATATATTTACAAATATATGTTTATTATTTACAGTAAATATATATTTTATTTTTATATACAAGAGATGAAAAATATTTACATCTATTTTATTAAAAGTGCCGGGGGAGATAACTCCTGCTAAGGCGATATATTATCTAGAAGAAGAAAAAAGCTTTGTAATAAAAAGAAAGGGGGATGTCTAATAGCTCAGCTGGGGTCTGTGAAATGGAGAAGGGTGGGAAGAAGGGGAATCCCGGAGGGCCTCAACACACCGAGTTGGGGCGGGCCAGCCGAGGGAGGTATACGCGAGCCATCCTCGCGTCAACAACCCGCGGCGGGCCCGCCCCATCAAGGGGGAGGTCATCTCACGGGTTTTGGGAGGAGGGAAGGTGGAGGGGACAATTACCCGGGGGTCCTTCCCAAACTGGGGGAGCCGCCCCCGCCGCCGGGGGACACGCGAGACAAACTCGCGTCCACCACCAGCGACGGGCGCACCTCCCCAAGAGGGGGGCCCCAACTTCGGGCAGAATTATTTTTTTAAATGATCCCAACTGAGTATTCTATTTACACACAAACGGATATGTACATGTCTGTTCGGCAAAAAGGGCACCATGATCTATTTTATATTATTTTATGATACTGTTAAAATATGTTTTAAAAGGGTTAACTATTAACCCGTTCCTAAAGTGGGGGGAGACAACCTCTATATCTTAATTAAAATATAATGATAAAAGTAAGTTAAAACTGTTTTGTTGTATGTTAAAAGTTATTAATAAAAATATTGTATTTTACTTTATATGAATTTATATGAGTATAATTTGATATATTTATTAATTAAAAAGAAATAGTACCGTACACGCGCGCAGAAGACGGACTGTATCGCGGGGAGAGATCCCTGACCGGCTATGACCTATATGATATTAATTGAATATTTTTGTTAGAAATTGATATGTGAAATTAAGAGAAAGTTTCTTAATAATAGGTGACTAGCGACGGCGGTCACGCAGATTGTGTGTGTATGTTAATAATGAGCATGAATTCCCGAGGGGGGGTAGCTACAAAGACCCTCCCGCCCTCGTTGTCATGATGTTACTATAACTAAGATTTAAGAATTAAATTATGTTAGGGTTGTGTTTTGGCATGGGAGCCCGAGTAGAATGTTTTATTATTTTATAATATTAATGATAATAATAATAATAAAGATGATGGTGGAGGGGGTGGTTAGGGATTCTTACATGGGAGGGGCGGGGGGAGGGAGGGAAAGGGACCCCTCCTCCCCACCCCTCACAGAGGAAAGGCGTCGCTTTTGTGGTCCGTGCACCGAAGTGCGGGGGGGCCACAACGCAGAGCGTCACGACTACCGTGACCTCCCCGGGGGGCGCCCCGAGCGCCCACTGACAAGGGGGAGGGCATTTAAAAGAAAGGTGGGCCCCAAAAAGGGCCACTTCAGCCTAACCGGCACATATGTAAATAAAAAGGACGTACATAAATTGGGAAAGGGGACGGGAATTGTGAGTGAGCGCGCGGCCCGCCGCCCAGAGGGGCCCCACCCCCACCAGAAAAGGCTTAGTAATACTAAGTATTGTTTTAATTAATTATTTAAGTATGTAAGGTAAAGGACTCCCTTCGGTTAGGGACGTTGACACACGGGTGCGACGCCAATAGGGGCGACCACCCGGGGGTGTCCCAGGCCGGCAAGAAATAATAATTGTCGCAAGCCTGGGGCACCCAGCCAAAGTCCCCCCCACTCTTCCCCAAAAGAAAGGGGAGAAGGGACAATGCTCAACAACTACCAAAGACTCTGTGCACGGGTCGCACCCGGCGCCCTCCTCCGAAACCGGAGGGGAAGGGGGGCCAATCCGACCCGCGCACAGTGTCCCCTTTAGGTTATGAATTGAAAAATATAAATCATAAAAGTATTAATTAATAATTTTACTCAATCCACCGACGAACAATTTGCTATGAAAGAGAGAAAAATATTGAGTTAAAATGGTCGCCATGAGTTCCGGCCCCCCATTAGGACGCCGAATACAAAATGGCGAACTCCAAACAGTTATTTTTTATATGTGTTTCCGGCCCTCCAGGAAGATATCCAGGGCAAAGATGGCGGCCGGAAATAATTATTAGGTCATAGTGTCTGCAGCAAATGGCAGCCACAAAGTTATGGTGATTTACATATAGTCTTTGAGAAATGATTTTCGTATGGCTTCTGCAAACCATACCAGGGGGGACCATTCCTTTGTTCCATGTGTTAATATTGATTTATATGTATACGGTATGTTGGCTGTTTTTATTTTACAGAAGAATTGGTCAAAATCTTGTTGAATATGTGTACATGGATTAAAGAGATGTTCTAAATTCAGTGTGTTATTACATTTACAGATGGGGCTACTAAATTTACAATAAAATGAATTTGTTCTTAATCTAAAAATTAGTTTAGAGATATGGTGAGGGATGGAGAGGAAAAGTCCCCCCTGGACTATCTTATGGTCCCAGGAGTGGGCCTTTGTGTAACTCTCAAGCTCACTGGCCCACTCCTGGAGTATTGACTTTTTTAGGAGAGACTTGATTTCGCCAATTGATAGGCCTAGATCGACGGGGACGCCAGATATATGTGAGGCGGCCCTCTTGGCCTCTCTGTCTGCCAGATCGTTTCCCCTAATGCCACAGTGGGAGGGGATCCATATTAAAGTAATTTTTGTACCTTTCAGATGGAGATGATGTATTAGTTTTTTAATTTCATTTTTAACTTCTAAACGGTTATGACTTTCTCCTTGCAGGGCAAAAATAGAAGAAAGTGAATCTGAGAAAATAGCAATTTGGAAGGGGGGGTTTGGTAAATCGTTAATGTATGAAAGGGCTTCTAAAATAGCCCAAAGCTCTGCTGAAAAGATGGAAATATTTGAATTTAGTTGAAATTGTTTGAAAATTTTTAAATTTGGTATTGCAAAAGCACATCCTATTTTATTTCCATTTAGTTTTGAACCATCTGTATAAATACAGAGTTGGTGTTGAAGATTATGGATTTTTTGTTTAGCAGCTACTGTTAATAAGTTAATTTGTTCATCTTTGTTAAATTCATGGTGTAGTGAAGTGTCATAGTCCGGTGGGTCCCAATCCCACTGTGGCACAATATGTTTGGGATAGAACACAGTGTCGTCAATTGACACCCCTGCATTTTCAAATAATTTTTCTACAAAATCATAGATGTTGATAAATTTTTTAACAGATTTTTGTGATGTTGCAAAATACGGGTCTGAAAATTGGGTAAAAAATTCTTCCTTTGTGAGGTTATTTGTGCTATATAGTCTGGTTAGGAAAGTAGCACAGTTTAATTTAATTAAGAGATGAATGGGGAGCAAGCTCTATTATCGCATGTATAAATATGAAATGTACTCGCGTTAAACTAGTTTATGACGGAAGGCCCAGACCAGTTTTTAAACCCGCTTTTAGTTCGATGTAGTCTGTAGTGCATGTTAAATTTAGATTTTAGATTAAATTGTAAAACCGTTTCCCAATGCCGTATGTTAAACGGCTACAGGGCAACCAAGGGGTTCATGACCACCAAACTATGTAAGAAAATTAGGGTTCTGAGACCATTATTCTGTTTACTCAATACCTTAATCAGGTTAAGTGCTTTTGTCGCTTTATTTACTAAGTGGGTAATATGGCAAGTCCATGAGAGGTCTCTTGCGAGATGAACTCCCAGGAACTTAACATGGGTGGAAAAGGGAGGCGGGGATTTTTTTATTTGATTCTGAATTTTAATTTTAAAGTTATCTTTTTTAATTGGACTAGATGAAAAAACCATAAATTCGCATTTTTGCGGTGAAATTGTAAATCCATTAATGTTTAGATAGTGTACTACTAAATTTGTATTATGTTGGTGGACACCTATTTCGGGGTCAAGAGTGTATCTGACTCCTCGTGCTGTGGGCAGAGACCAGATGGCAATGTCATCTGCATACATTGAGATTCGGCAGCCTTCAAATTTTATTTGTGAAATGTCATGTAGCATAATGTTAAACAATATGGGGGCAATGATGCTGCCCTGGGGGACTCCCATGTCCATTTTATGGTTAGCGGAGAGAGACTGGCCCACCCTGACTCTGAAACTTCGATTCTGTAAAAAAGTATAAATAAAATTATATGTGTTGCCCTCGATACCGAGCTTGCTGATTTTTTCTAATAGCCTCCCATGCCAGACGGAGTCATAAGCCCCTTTGATATCAAAAAAGGTGGCAAAGACCTTCCTTCGTCTTGCGAGTGCTTTTCTGACATGGGAGGTAAGTCTAACTACTTGTTCCATACAGGATCTATGTTTCCTAAAGCCTGCCTGGATTGTGGGGATTATATTATTTTTTTCCAAAAAATATTATAATCTGTTTTTTACGATTCTCTCGTACAACTTGCCAATATGTGGGGTGAGGGAGATGGGGCGGTAACTTTTGGGGTCCCTAGCCGGTTTTCCTGGCTTCAGGACCCCCACCACCTGTGCCTCTTTCCATGCGCATGGCACCTCCCCCCCCTCCCAACATCTGGCGTAAAATTTTAATAAAATCTCGTGAAAAGAAAGGGGCAATTTTTTAATTATTTTGTAGGAGATTGGATCAACTCCTGTTGCTTTATTAGCTTTTCTAATTTGAGAAAGGGACCCAGCAAGCTCGGTCAATTTGAGGGGAGCGTTTATGTAATGTGAATTATTGTTAGATTTAGAAATTATTGGAGTAGAATTACGTCTAGTTTGTTCGTCAGTGGAAAGATATTCAGTCTGACTCGCTTTTGCAAATGTGTCCGCGAGGACTTCTGCGGTTTGTAAATTGTTAGTAGTGATTATATTATCTTTCATAACTCTAGGCTCCCATACCTTGCCTTGGTTATTGATGTAATTAATTTTTTTCCATGCTTTACCGAGATCTCGATAGTCGAGGATCTCGTCTGTATTAAAATATTCCCTTTTAGCTAAATTTATGGCATCGTCACAGAGTTTTTCGGCTTCTATTTTAGAAACATGGTTAGGCGGGGTGGGGTGACAATCAAAATAATTGCATGCTTTCTTTTTCTTTCGTACTGCTTCCTTAACTGTTTCATTCCACCACGGTTTGGCTGATGGACGGGAATTATTTTGAATTGTTAGAGCTGGTATAGAAAGATCACATGCGTTTAAAATAGAGGTTCTTATGTTTTCGTAGTGGATCTCTAGGTCCAGATCGAAAATGTTATCGTTATTTTGTTTAGAAAGGATAGACTGGAATAAAGGCCAGTTTGCCTTATCATAGTTATATCTGTGTTGATGAGGTTGAGTAGATGATGGAATTTGTATGCTAAAAGTGATCAAAATAGGTTTGTGATCTGACATTAAGGTGTCAGATAGTGGGTACCATTCGTGGTTTACCACTAGGTCGGGGCTAACGAGGGTTAGGTCAATGGCGGTAGGTTTATGTTTAGTGGAGTCCGGAAATCTTGTAGAGGACCCATCATTTAAAAGAATGAGGTGGGAATCATGAAGTAAAACCCCCCCCGCCACTAGTGTAGTACCGATGATTCCCCCAGGTGGGGTGGTGAGCGTAAAGTCTAGTCAAGAGGCTGGTTTTCTCGTGGGTTCTCGCTTTAGCAATGTGTTAAGATCTGGTCACCATGGATCAGTCGAGTTTTGGTTGGGGTTGATTGGACGTTTAAAATATAATATTATCTGTTAAAGTGTATCTTGTGTTGAAGGGGGGAAGTGGGGGGGTCAGGCTAGTTTTGGTTTTCTATTTGTATTTTTTGTCAGTTTTGTCTGTGAGTTTGTCAGTTATGTTATCCTATATGTTGTTACTTTTTGTGTCATAATGCCAGTTGTAAATTGGCCATTGTTTGAAATTACTTCCTCGATTTGTGGGTTATCATTTTTCACGGAGGCGGCCTTGGCTGACTCGCTTTTTTCCGAAGTACCCTCTCCTGTGAACCGATACGGTGTCTCTAGGTTTTGAGTTGGGGGTTGTTTTAGGTTTTGTGTGCTGTTTTTCTTGGGGTTTTGTGGTGTCTCAGTCATGTTAGTTGGGGTTTGAAGGATTGGTTTGTAGGTTGTTGTGTGGAAGCTGATTTAGAGCTGTTTGCTGGAAGTTTGAAGGTTTTGAATTTTTTGACTGCATTTGAGTAGCTTGGCTTTTGTCTGTCCCTCCTGTTTGCCAGAGAGGAATCTACTGTAGTGAAAGAGGAGAAATGGGGGGTTTTGTTTTTTCGGAAATTTCACTTTCCTGGGCCAGTTTTGGCCGGCTTATCGCTTCTGCATAGGATGAAAACTTCCGCGCGAAGTCTGTTGCGCGGACGCGGCTGGTATTGCGGACATCCGCCGTATGCCGCTGAATGGGGACCTCCACAGTTCACACACTTTGTTGGTATTCGTGCATGACTGTGCTGAGTGGCCCGGCTCGGCAAGCACCTACGCAGTCTCCTTTTTTGGAACGGCACTGCTCGGCCGAGTTCCTAACCGGCACACTTTCTACACTTCCTAGACTGAAGCAACAAAGGGGGAAACTTCAAAGGTTTGAGCACAGATTTTGATTGGTGGGGAGCATGGGTTCTTTGATGTTATTTTAACTGCTTTAGATTTGGACCCATCTCGATATTTTAATCTTAATATGTGTTTTGCAATTCTTGATCAGTGGCAGAAGGTCCTGGATGTTTTCTTCAGAGGGATGGGTCTGATGACCCGCTCCGTGGAAGCTGTTGGTATAAAGCATTTGATGTTTATTTTTTTGAAATTTGTTTCACATTGGAAATTTTGGGTTTCTGTTCGGTCGGAGGTACAGCCTATCAACAATCGATTGCCGGCCAGGGATCTCTGACTGGCCGATGTCGCCTATGGCTTCTGCCACAGGCGCATCCCAGTCACTGGCCCAAGGCCCTTAATTGGTTAGCGTGACCCGTGCCCTGATCTTCGACTATACCGGGTACTTCAAAAGTTCGACTTGGAGGTCCTTTTGTTTTTCCTCAAGTGAGCGGTAGTGTGCTCGCGCCCCGTCTGGGTCTTGGTCTCCGGAATGGCCTGGTTCTGTTGTTTGTTCTTGTTGTTGTATGTCTATGTTTGTGTTGGTAGTGGACCCCCAAATTGAGTCCATGGTGTGTGGGTTATCTTAGATGGGACGTTGTTGGGGGGTTGGGGTCCCTCAGGGATTTTCCCCTTCTTTGGTGTGGCCTGTGTTTGCGTCCGTGGGGGGATTTGGGCCTAGGACACTGTACTGTGGATTGATAGGGCGAATTTCCTTTTCCATGGTAAGTAAATCTTCTTTTTGTTTCTTATTTCATGGTGACAAGACTGGGACTGAGGACTTTGATTCGTCCCCTCTGTTTCTCTTTCTAGTTGTGTGGTTGGGGTGCTTGTGTTTGAGGGGACGGGACTCCCTATAGTCTGTTCACGAAGAGGGAGCTTTGGGCTCACCTCAATAACCGTGTTTGATCGCAGACTGTCAATAGTGTTTTCGAGCTGGCTTTCCGTGCTTGTTTCATGTGTTTGTCCCCCCCCCCCGCCCCTTCCCTCATATCTAGACTTTCCTCGCTCATGGTGCCCTTTACATATTTCGAAACATGGAAACAAGAAATAATATAGAGGAACAAATAATAAGGGGATGGGAAAAATGTTGTTTAGAATAATAAGAATATATACACAATGGCCTCCCCGGCCAGAGATAACGCAATTTACAATAGTTAATGAATTTTCGGTCGATCGGCCAGAGGCTCGATTCATGCCACTTAACTGAGAAAAAGGCCTCGGTGGAGGGTGGTGGTGTCTGCGAGGGCTAGAATTAGTCACGTGGTTCCGGTGGACGTAGCGGGGAAGGAGGCAAATCCGTTTGGGGCGAAGTGTCCCCTTTCTTTTTTCCTTTTCGAACGCAGCATTGGCGTAGAGGTCCCCTCCTTTTCTTTTTCAAGCTTGTGCGAGAGCATTACTGGAGTTGTGACGGCTCGGCGCTAGCAGCTGAATGCATTTGACTGTCCAGTGTATGTCAACTTGAGCAAGAAGACATTCTACAAGAGATGTGGTCCTCTTTGCACAAATCGAAAATCCATAATAAAGCCAACCAGCATAAGTTAAACCAGAATAGTAAAAATCTTATGGAAATCTTATGTAAAAATGAAGAAAAGCAATAATGTTCTGAAATTTTCTTTCAAAATCTATAGACCATGACCAGAAGGGCCACTACTTGAGATGATATCCAAGGAGGATAAACATAGATATCAGCACTTGAAGCTTCCGTTTGATAATGGTGTTTGATATATCACAGGACTGTGTTGTTTTTCTTATGCTTTTTACAATCTTAAAATATCAAACTTTCATATCAAACAATAGTTGCCGTGATTTGTTTTATAAAACTGGTTCATGGCCTCAGTTCACCTACCAAGAGAAGGAGCTGTTACTGTAGATTTAAAACATAATATCTTAATACCTCCAAAGGCTCTTTGTGTTTGATACCCAGTCTCCCCCGTTTTAGTGTGACAACGCAAGTGACACACAGCTTGCAGTTACTTTGATATTTTTCATGAAACAACTTTTTGCAAAAGTTTGGGCTGGTCTCCCAAACACTTAATATTTTGACTATTTCCTCACAATGGTTCTCTATTATTATATGTGAAACACTATTGAAAGGGGGAGCAAATCGAGATTAGTTTGATATGCTTGAGCGTCTTTCGAGGCACTATTTTTGACATACCTCAGTTGACCGGTCTGGTACCATAACCGTTTTGTAGAAAGGATATTCCAGTGCGTGTGTTCTAATGATGGATACATCTAAATGTTTGACTAGCCAGAAGCCACTTTTTCCACATTGCAAAAATATATGGAGTGGCCCCTCGTACTACTAACAGTATCAGTATTGCTGTATAGCTATCATTTCTTCCATTGGTCCATTATACAGTATTAGGTTATTAATGATAAATAAATATATTCTTCGACTCATAAGGAATACCATCGCATCTGATGCTAGTCCTACTTCATAACTTTCTTCATTAATGTGGATTTAGTACTTCCTAATTGTATGTACACATAACGTGATACAATACATACATGACAGTGTTTATTAATGGTTCGTAAACCTCTTGTCCTGAACGCATCACGGGAATAGTAGCGAGCCATTACCCAACACCATTTATTTTATGACGTAGGTGTTTGTGTTGTTTCGTATCCATGTGTATTGAATTTGGTTGTACAATGGCGGGAGGCGGTATCATCTTATGCAGAAGTTGGTTTTTCATTTTTGACTCTGTATTTTCACGATTGTATCAGTAACCGTGCTAAGGTGGTCCACACAGTTTTTTAGTTTAACATGACTTTTTTTGTTATGATTATGTCTGTTCTTGCCAGCCACTTTAGTTGGATTTTGAATGACATTTATATTGACTGTTTGGCTTGACCACCCATTGTCTTTTTTTTTAGTGTAATGCACGTGTGTGTATGTGTGTGTGTGTGTTTGTATGTGTGTGGTGTGTGGATGTGGTGTGTGTGTGTGGTGTGTGTGGTGTGTGTGTGTTGTGTGGTGGTGTGTGTGTGTGTGTGTGTGGATGTGTGCGTGCGTGCGTGGTGCTTCCAGCTAAGTATTATAACAGTTCCTGAGACAGGCTATGTGATGCAGACAGCAATGAATTCTATTCACATGAGTAATTTCCCGCACTCTTTTAGAATAGATAGACCAAACAATAACTCATGGTGGTGTGGCAATATTATTATGCAATAAAAAAAAATAATGTATTTTGGTAAACCTCGATGTGGCTCATGGCGTATATCCACTGGGTTGAAACCAAACAAGCTTCTTTATTGATTGGGTCTTTATAATAGACCATCTAGTTCTAATTAAACTTTGGATTTGGTTGAGGACAGCATCCGCAAGTTAATTACACTGCAACAAAATTGTCTATGCTTGGTGACTTCAATACAGATTTGTTCAACACACCATCTCGCCATTTAACAGATATACTAACTCGCTATAGATTACTCAGCGTGTAAATGCACCAACTAGAGTTACTGAAGCCTAACTCGTACATGTATTGGATCTAATAATTACTCAAGCCCTGATATAATTAATTCAATTAAGGTCCTGCCTGCCCATCTGTAGTGACCTATCATTCCATTTGTCTCCGTCAAAACACTATTGTTGAAGAGCAATCAGTTAAAAGAACAATATTAATTATATAACTAATAAAACTGCATTTTTTGTAATTATTACAAGAGATAAATTGGAATGAAATTATTCACAATTATACTGTAGACAAATGTGTCGAGCTCTTCTCAGAAATAAATTATGTCAAAGCCAAATTATGGATGCCTGTTAATACAGTAAAAATTCCGCCCTATCAACGTGAAAC
>JAGGCT020004101.1:477995-494202 GCA_017654935.2 Phymorhynchus buccinoides | reverse complement strand
GCAGTGGCAGCTTTGACGATCACGCACTGAATGTGTTGATACTTCAAATCTGTTTTCACAGCCGCGTCTGGAAGTTTGTTCCAAATTCCAGGGTTGACAATTGGCACAACGAGGCGTGCGCAGTTTTCCAGTCTGTTGTAGATTTCAAATTTCTTCCTTTGGTCTGCAGCTTTGAGTTTCTCCTTGAAGCGACCATCAATAATTTTCGCCAGTCCTGGTAGCACTTTTTCGCCAACTTTCTCTTCTTCCGAATCGATCTCTGCTGCGATCCTTTCTAGTAATTCAATGTCGTGATCGACTGCTTGATGGTCCGGTTCTTGAGTGCTGTATGTTTTCACCAGGTTCTCTTCTAAATCGTCAAGGTTCGATTCTTCATCATTGACAACAATGGTGTTGTCTGGTTCGGATGAGCGAGACGACCGTGCTTTTTTTGGGGTCACTTGGGCCCGCGTGCGCGTCTGAGATGGCGCGATGAACAAGATTGCCGAGAGCCTCAAATTTCTTTGTCCAATTTGCATCCAATTCTTGCACCATTTTCATAATATCATCGGGTTTCGGGGCTATGGGTTCGGAAATGCCCTCCTGCGAACTCGGAGAAGCCATGGCTTCTGGTAGAGCCACGAAATTGACCGCTGAATGGGGTCGACCGGTTATTATTTCAGTAGGCTTCTGAGAAGAGCCGACCGGCCAATTTAGATTCCCAGCGCGAGTCAAACGATGGTAATGAATAAAGCAGTCTCTTGAAATGTGAAATGAAAACACTGACCTGATTTCCGACGAGTAGAACGTCACAAACACACACACATAGAATTTAGACCATTTTTACAAGTTTGCAAGCTTAAGCAACTTAGGATGGGACAATAACTAAAACACAAAACTTATATTCTACGGAGCACTCCTGGCTGTGTCTGGCACCTCCGGAATCCTGGCGCGAACTGGCTGGCTAATCCGGCGGGCGTGCATCTCACGTTTTCACTTGGTCAGAGTGTGTATACCTCTGACCAATCAGCATATGAGATTTTTGGGACGCATCACATTTCAGTGACTGTAGCTAAAGTGCTTGTGTCAATGTGACTCAGCTGCTTTGCGCTAATCAGGGGACATTACCTGCATCCAGCCACAGTCTTTGTTTGAGTACTTTCCCTTTACACTAGCAGTGGGAGCGGCCATTTGCACAAAAACCTGTTGTCTGCAGCATCAACATGACAAGCAGGAAAAGGTAAGCGTGTCATTTGTTTGCAACACACTTTTTTGTATTACACTATGAACAAAAACTGGAGATTAGAGTGTAGTCTGAAAATGTGTACCTCAGTTTTATGATAATTGGAATCTGTACTGATCTGTGTGTGTCAGAAGTCCCGTCCCAAAAAAAGGACGGTGGGCTCGAGAGGGTAGGGGTTTTTGCTTGCATTACATATGTTGTATTTTTTTTTTTTTTTTCAGTTGTTTTACTGTTCATGAAGTGGTATCAATGCTGGAAGATGGACCTGACTTCGAGAACGCTGACGTCTTTATTGAACCACCTGCATTTCATGAAGACACTGATGAAGATAGTGGAGATGAAGACGAAGCGGGTACCATCTCAAACCTGAACAGAAATCAGCTGCAAGCACCTGCCACTGTCACTGTCTGGAGAGATGGTGCAAAGCAGCTCTTTGAGGAGGAAGCTGCAGGACTACCCTGTGAAAGATGTGGCAGACATGAAGAAGACCGCAAGAGGAACCTCTGACTATGCCACTGACATAAAGTCTGGTCTCGCTGTTGTGCGCTGGAACGATAACAACATTGTCAATGTTGTGTCCAACAAGGTTTGAGTGCAACCATTGCAGACAGCGAAGAGATGGTCAAGGTCTGAGTCAAAGCAAGTGACCATTCCCCAACCCTTCATGATCCGCCACTACAATCAGACCATGGGCGGCGTGGACCGCACAGATCAGAACGTGGGAAAGTACAGAACTGTCATCCGCTGCAAGAAGTGGTGGTGGCCCATCTTCGCATACTGCTTAGACCTCACCATCCAACAAGCCTGGCACCTCTACAGGAGCACAGATGCAGCCAAAACCAATCCACTGGACCTTCTCGCCATCCGCAGAGGCATTGTCAGAGTCTACCTTGCTCGAGCTGGCCACGCAAGACCTGGTCGTCCAAGGGGATTTGTGTCTCTTGACAAGCGTGTCCCGCCAGAGGTCAGATTTGACCGTGTTGACCATCTGGTGGAACGCTGGCGCACACAGCTTGCGGAAAGAAGACCATGCATCGCTGTTCCAAGTGCAAGGTTGGAGTCCACGACAAGTGCTTCCAGCAGTACCACACTCCCTGAAACTATGATACTTTGTGGTGCAGAAATCACAACTTGGCAGTGACAGCTAGACATAGCAAACACAAAAACAGCAAGCAACATGAACCTGGAACTGTATCTTGTTTATGAGTATTCTTTCCCTTGACATACGTGAACTACGTGACTTTTTTGTTTTCTGTTAGTAATCAAGAGCATTCAATTTTGTACAAAATCATGAAAGTTCTGTTGTATCCAGTTTGTTTGATCACAGGTAGTGCATTTTGTTCAATAACAGTTCCTTAGTTTCAGCATTTGTGTTTTGGTGTTCACTTTTTGAAAAACAGAAAACTCCTACCCATTCGTGCCCACCGTCCCTTTTTTGGGACGGTCACATTTTGTTGTCCTGGTGACTAATTTCAAAGTTTTGATCACAAATAGAGCAAGACATGTTCTTTATAGATAATTTCCCATGATATTACCTAATTTTCACTTTGAATTTTTTTTTGGGCACTAATGGGTTAAAACTGACATGAGATAAAAAGGTACAGCTAAAAAGTTTATAAAACTTGTCTGTGTCCAATGTCTGTATTTGTGAACCTCATAAACTTTATGTAATGTTCCGTGTTTTAAAAACAAATTGTGCTGATTTACTGTTTCTCCCAATGGGAGGGGGGGGGGGGGGGCAGTGCCTTATGCAAAGACAGCTGTTTCGATCTGTGAAGATCTCGTCAGTTTGCATGATCGGCCTGCAATTTGACTGTACTGTAATTTGGAATTTTACGTCCTCTCGACCTGGGAGGGCACATATGGGACATTTGTTAGTTGTAAATAAACAAAAGACGATACATGAACGTAAGAGGACGTATACAAGAACAAGGACAAAACATAAAAATATTTGGGAGAAGGATTCTAAAAGCGCAAGTTTTTATGTATAGTGAGGAATATCCTGTTAAGAATTATAAAATTAGTTGGTGGTATCTGTAGATGCCTGTTAAATAACTGTATATGTATAAAATATTGTGTTAAAATTCGTTTGTTGTCTGGCCCGAGTACAACCCTCCCTGTTGTATTAAAATTTCAAGGCTACTGTGTTAAAAATTTCAGTTTTTATATTTATTGATAAAAACCAATTTTGGCCGTTAAATATTTGTTTAAAAATATATTTACAAATATATGTTTATTATTTACAGTAAATATATATTTTATTTTTATATACAAGAGATGAAAACTATTTACATCTATTTTATTAAAAGTGCCGGGGGAGATAACTCCTGCTAAGGCGATATATTATCTAGAAGAAGAAAAAAGCTTTGTAATAAAAAGAAAGGGGGATGTCTAATAGCTCAGCTGGGGTCTGTGAAATGGAGAAGGGTGGGAAGAAGGGGAATCCCGGAGGGCCTCAACACACCGAGTTGGGGCGGGCCAGCCGAGGGAGGTATACGCGAGCCATCCTCGCGTCAACAACCCGCGGCGGGCCCGCCCCATCAAGGGGGAGGTCATCTCACGGGTTTTGGGAGGAGGGAAGGTGGAGGGGACAATTACCCGGGGGTCCTTCCCAAACTGGGGGAGCCGCCCCCGCCGCCGGGGGACACGCGAGACAAACTCGCGTCCACCACCAGCGACGGGCGCACCTCCCCAAGAGGGGGGCCCCAACTTCGGGCAGAATTATTTTTTTAAATGATCCCAACTGAGTATTCTATTTACACACAAACGGATATGTACATGTCTGTTCGGCAAAAAGGGCACCATGATCTATTTTATATTATTTTATGATACTGTTAAAATATGTTTTAAAAGGGTTAACTATTAACCCGTTCCTAAAGTGGGGGGAGACAACCTCTATATCTTAATTAAAATATAATGATAAAAGTAAGTTAAAACTGTTTTGTTGTATGTTAAAAGTTATTAATAAAAATATTGTATTTTACTTTATATGAATTTATATGAGTATAATTTGATATATTTATTAATTAAAAAGAAATAGTACCGTACACGCGCGCAGAAGACGGACTGTATCGCGGGGAGAGATCCCTGACCGGCTATGACCTATATGATATTAATTGAATATTTTTGTTAGAAATTTATATGTGAAATTAAGAGAAAGTTTCTTAATAATAGGTGACTAGCGACGGCGGTCACGCAGATTGTGTGTGTATGTTAATAATGAGCATGAATTCCCGAGGGGGGGTAGCTACAAAGACCCTCCCGCCCTCGTTGTCATGATGTTACTATAACTAAGATTTAAGAATTAAATTATGTTAGGGTTGTGTTTTGGCATGGGAGCCCGAGTAGAATGTTTTATTATTTTATAATATTAATGATAATAATAATGATAAAGATGATGGTGGAGGGGGTGGTTAGGGATTCTTACATGGGAGGGGCGGGGGGAGGGAGGGAAAGGGACCCCTCCTCCCCACCCCTCACAGAGGAAAGGCGTCGCTTTTGTGGTCCGTGCACCGAAGTGCGGGGGGGCCACAACGCAGAGCGTCACGACTACCGTGACCTCCCCGGGGGGCGCCCCGAGCGCCCACTGACAAGGGGGAGGGCATTTAAAAGAAAGGTGGGCCCCAAAAAGGGCCACTTCAGCCTAACCGGCACATATGTAAATAAAAAGGACGTACATAAATTGGGAAAGGGGACGGGAATTGTGAGTGAGCGCGCGGCCCGCCGCCCGGAGGGGCCCCACCCCCACCAGAAAAGGCTTAGTAATACTAAGTATTGTTTTAATTAATTATTTAAGTATGTAAGTAAAGGACTCCCTTCGGTTAGGGACGTTGACACACGGGTGCGACGCCAATAGGGGCGACCACCCGGAGGTATCCCAGGCCGGCAAGAAATAATAATTGTCGCAAGCCTGGGGCACCCAGCCAAAGTCCCCCCCACTCTTCCCCAAAAGAAAGGGGAGAAGGGACAATGCTCAACAACTACCAAAGACTCTGTGCACGGGTCGCACCCGGCGCCCTCCTCCGAAACCGGAGGGGAAGGGGGGCCAATCCGACCCGCGCACAGTGTCCCCTTTAGGTTATGAATTGAAAAATATAAATCATAAAAGTATTAATTAATAATTTTACTCAATCCACCGACGAACAATTTGCTATGAAAGAGAGAAAAATATTGAGTTAAAATGGTCGCCATGAGTTCCGGCCCCCCATTAGGACGCCGAATACAAAATGGCGAACTCCAAACAGTTATTTTTTATATGTGTTTCCGGCCCTCCAGGAAGATATCCAGGGCAAAGATGGCGGCCGGAAATAATTATTAGGTCATAGTGTCTGCAGCAAATGGCAGCCACAAAGTTATGGTGATTTACATATAGTCTTTGAGAAATGATTTTCGTATGGCTTCTGCAAACCATACCAGGGGGGACCATTCCTTTGTTCCATGTGTTAATATTGATTTATATGTATACGGTATGTTGGCTGTTTTTATTTTACAGAAGAATTGGTCAAAATCTTGTTGAATATGTGTACATGGATTAAAGAGATGTTCTAAATTCAGTGTGTTATTACATTTACAGATGGGGCTACTAAATTTACAATAAAATGAATTTGTTCTTAATCTAAAAATTAGTTTAGAGATATGGTGAGGGATGGAGAGGAAAAGTCCCCCCTGGACTATCTTATGGTCCCAGGAGTGGGCCTTTGTGTAACTCTCAAGCTCACTGGCCCACTCCTGGAGTATTGACTTTTTTAGGAGAGACTTGATTTCGCCAATTGATAGGCCTAGATCGACGGGGACGCCAGATATATGGGAGGCGGCCCTCTTGGCCTCTCTGTCTGCCAGATCGTTTCCCCTAATGCCACAGTGGGAGGGGATCCATATTAAAGTAATTTTTGTACCTTTCAGATGGAGATGATGTATTAGTTTTTTAATTTCATTTTTAACTTCTAAACGGTTATGACTTTCTCCTTGCAGGGCAAAAATAGAAGAAAGTGAATCTGAGAAAATAGCAATTTGGAAGGGGGGGTTTGGTAAGTCGTTGATGTATGAAAGGGCTTCTAAAATGGCCCAAAGCTCTGCTGAAAAAATGGAAATATTTGAATTTAGTTGAAATTGTTTGAAAAATTTTAAATTTGGTATTGCAAAAGCACATCCTATTTTATTTCCATTTAGTTTTGAACCATCTGTATAAATACAGAGTTGGTGTTGAAGATTATGGATTTTTTGTTTAGCAGCTACTGTTAATAAGTTAATTTGTTCATCTTTGTTAAATTCATGGTGTAGTGAAGTGTCATAGTCCGGTGGGTCCCAATCCCACTGTGGCACAATATGTTTGGGATAGAACACAGTGTCGTCAATTGACACCCCTGCATTTTCAAATAATTTTTCTACAAAATCATAGATGTTGATAAATTTTTTAACAGATTTTTGTGATGTTGCAAAATACGGGTCTGAAAATTGGGTGAAAAATTCTTCCTTTGTGAGGTTATTTGTGCTATATAGTCTGGTTAGGAAAGTAGCACAGTTTAATTTAATTAAGAGATGAATGGGGAGCCAGTCTATATCTCTATAAACTAAATAGTTTATTGCGAAGGACGGGAGGCCCAGGGCAGTTTTTAACGCTTTTAGTTCGATAGTTTGTAGTGCTGTTAAATTTGATTTAGTTAAATTGTAAAACGTTTCCATGCCGTATGTTAAACGGCTACGGACCAGGGTCCTGACCAGATATATAAGAAATTTAGGGTCCTGAGCCCATTTTTGTCTGTTCAAAACTTTTATTAGGTTCAGTGCTTTTGTGGCTTTATTTACTAAATGAGTAATATGGCAAGTCCATGAAAGATCTCTTGAAAGATGAACTCCCAGGAACTTAACATGGGGGGAAGGTTTTTTTATTTGATTCTGAATTTTAATTTTAAAGTTATCTTTTTTAATTGGACTAGATGAAAAAACCATAAATTCGCATTTTTGCGGTGAAATTGTAAATCCATTAATGTTTAGATAGTGTACTACTAAATTTGTATTATGTTGGTGGACACCTATTTCGGGGTCAAGAGTGTATCTGACTCCTCGTGCTGTGGGCAGAGACCAGATGGCAATGTCATCTGCATACATTGAGATTCGGCAGCCTTCAAATTTTATTTGTGAAATGTCATGTAGCATAATGTTAAACAATATGGGGGCAATGATGCTGCCCTGGGGGACTCCCATGTCCATTTTATGGTTAGCGGAGAGAGACTGGCCCACCCTGACTCTGAAACTTCGATTCTGTAAAAAAGTATAAATAAAATTATATGTGTTGCCCTCGATACCGAGCTTGCTGATTTTTTCTAATAGCCTCCCATGCCAGACGGAGTCATATGCCCCTTTGATATCAAAAAAGGTTGCAAAGACCTTCCTTTTTCTTGCTAGTGCTTTTCTGACATGGGAGGTAAGTCTAACTACTTGTTCCATACAGGATCTATGTTTCCTAAAGCCTGCCTGGATTGTGGGGATTATATTATTTTTTTCCAGAAAATATTCTAATCTGTTTTTTACGATTCTCTCGTACAACTTGCCAATATGTGGGGTGAGGGAGATGGGGCGGTAACTTTTGGGGTCCCTAGCCGGTTTTCCAGGCTTCAGAACCCCCACCACCTGTGCCTCTTTCCATGCGCATGGCACCTCCCCCCCCTCCCAACATCTGGCGTAAAATTTTAATAAGATCTCGTGAAAAGAAGGGGGCAATTTTTTTAGTATTCTGTAGGAGATTGGATCAACTCCTGTTGCTTTATTAACTTTTCTAATTTGAGAAAGGGACCCAGCAAGCTCGGTCAATTTGAGGGGAGCGTTTATGTAATGTGAATTATTGTTAGATTTAGAAATTATTGGAGTAGAATTACGTCTAGTTTGTTCGTCAGTGGAAAGATATTCAGTCTGACTCGCTTTTGCAAATGTGTCCGCGAGGACTTCTGCGGTTTGTAAATTGTTAGTAGTGATTATATTATCTTTCATAACTCTAGGCTCCCATACCTTGCCTTGGTTATTGATGTAATTAATTTTTTTCCATGCTTTACCGAGATCTCGATAGTCGAGAATCTCGTCTGTATTAAAATATTCCCTTTTAGCTAAATTTATGGCATCATCACAAACTTTTTCGGCTTCTATTTTAGTAACATGGTTAGGCGGGGTGGGGTGACAATCAAAATAATTGCATGCTTTCTTTTTCTTTCGTACTGCTTCCTTAACTGTTTCATTCCACCACGGTTTGGCTGATGGACGGGAATTATTTTGAATTGTTATAGGTGGTATGGAAAGATCACATGCATTTAAAATGGAAGTTCTTATATTTTCATAATGAATTTCTAAGTCCGGATCAAAAATATTGTCATTATTTTGTTTAGAGAGAATAGACTGGAATAAAGGCCAGTTTGCCTTATCATAGTTATATCTGTGTTGATGAGGTTGAGTAGATGATGGAATTTGTATGTTAAAAGTTATCAAAATAGGTTTGTGATCTGACATTAAGGTGTCAGATAGTGGGTACCATTCGTGGTTTACCACTAGGTCGGGGCTAACGAGGGTTAGGTCAATGGCGGTAGGTTTATGTTTAGTGGAGTCCGGAAATCTTGTAGAGGACCCATCATTTAAAAGAATGAGGTGGGAATCATTAATCTGTTGAAGAAGTAAACCCCCCCCCGCCACTAGGTGTAGTACCGAATGATTCCCAGGTGGGGTGGTGAGCGTTAAAGTCGCCCACCACCACCCAGGAAACAGTGTCGGAAAGGGAAGAAAGCCAGTTAGAACGGTCTACAGCATCATACCCCTTGGGGTAATAAAGATTTAAGATATTTGTTTGTTTACCGTTTATTTTTGTTTGAATGGTATTTGCATACCTAATACCTGTTATGTTATCTTGGGGAGACTGAATGTCATTATATTGTATACTTAAGTGGATATAAGTGGCTGTATATATTTTACTTGTTGTATTGCTTACTGATGGGGGATAATGATAGCCTTGGATGCGTGGCAGCCTAGAGTAATTAGTATTTAATGATTGTAAGCAAATGAGGTGGTATGTATTGGAGTTGGATGATAAGTAATGAATTAGGTGATCGCCTGTTTTGTTGATGGCACGGCAGTTCCATTGCAAAATGTATAGCTTAGATTGTAACCTTACGGGTGGGGAGTACTGTAGTGTGAGGTTATTAATAATTTAATTAAATTTGAAGTGCGTGGAACGCCGCCACTATCTCTTATAGGACTGGGAGGCGCCCCTCTTCTGACGGGTCCCCTCCCCTCCCGCCAAGCCGCAGGCGAGCTCAGCCAATCTAAATAAATTGGATTTCGGGCCCACCGACGGCTGGCCGCTGAAGGGGGGGAAAAGGGAGAGTATACCGTCTAGCAAGAGGCTGGGTTTCTGCGTGGTTCTCGCTTTAGCAAATTGTGTTAAGATCTGGGTCACCATGGACTCAGTCGATGTTTGGTTAGGGGTTGATTGGACGTTAAAATTAATATTATCTGTTAAAGTGGTATCTTGTGTTGAAGGGGGGGAAGTGGGGGTCAGGCTAGTTTGGTTTTCTATTTGTATGTGTTTTGTCAGTTTGTCTGTGAAGTTTGTCAGTATTTTATCCATATATGTTGTTACTTGTGTCATAATGCCAGTTGTAAATTTGGCCATTTGTTTGGAAATTAATTCCTCGATTTTGTGGTTAGTCATTTGTTCACGGAGGGCGGCCTTGGCCGACTCGGCTTTTTTCCGAAGTACCCTCTCCTGTGAACTCAGAATACGGTGTCTCTTAGGTTTGAGTTTGGGGGTTGTTTTAGGTTTTGTGTGCTGTTTTTCTTTGGGGTTTTGTGGTGTCTCAGTCATGTTAGTTGGGGTATGAAGAGATTGGTTTGTAGGTTGTTGGGTGTGAATCTGATTTAGAGCTGTTGCTGGAAGTTTGAAGTTTTGATTTTTGACTGCATTTGAGTAGCTTGGCTTTTGTCTGTCCTCCTGTTGCCAGAGAGGATCTACTGTAGGTGAAAGAGGAGAAGATGGGGGGTTTTGTTTTTTCGAAATTTCACTTTCCTGGGCCAGTTTGGCCCGGCGTATCGCTTCTGCATAAGGGATGAAAACTTCCGCGCGAATTCTGTTGGCGCGGACGCGGAGCTGGTATTGCGGACATCCGCCGTATGCCGCTGAATGGGGACCTCCACAGTTCACACACTTGTTGGTATTCGTGCATGACTGTGCTGAGTGGCCCGGCTCGGCACACCTGACGCAAGTCTCCTTTTTTGAACGGCACTGCTCGGCCGAGTGTCCGAACCGGGCACACTTTCTACACTTTCTAACTGGAGCAACAAAGGGGGAGACTTCAAAGGTTTGAGCACAGATTTTGATTTGTGTGGGGAGCATGATATAGAATAATAGTAACATTATTTAATAACACATGAAAGAGAGAGAGAGAGAGAGAGAGAGAGAGAGAGAGAGAGAGAGAGAGAGAGAGAGAGAGAGAGAGAGAGAGACAGAGAGAGGAGGCAGGGAGGAGGTGGAGGGGTCAGGGTAAGGGGGGGAGGGTCAGGGTTAGACAGACAAAAAGGCGGAGACAAGTGGGCAGGGCAAACTTTGACAGGAGTAAGATGGAGAGGCAGAGATAAAGAGAGAGAGGGGGCGGGATGGAGAGAGAGAGAGACAGAGGGGAAGGGAGGGAGAGAGAGAGAGAGGACAGGTAGACAGAGCGTAAGGAAACAAAGAGAACATAATAAGAAATAATAAGAAAAAAGCACTAAAAAACCTTAAGCAATATACATTCACATTTCTAAGATAAAAGCACTAAAACCATTTATAAGATAAAAGTTCTAAGACTTTAAGCAATACAAATTCAATTCAACACCCCCCCCCCCCCCTTCCCCGCTCTCCCCCCTTCCTCCGTTTCCCTCTGTTAAAACCAGAACAATTCAACTAGCATAATAAACACATTAAAAACATTATTCACTAGAAGAATACATGGAAGAAAGAAAAAAAAAGAAGAAGAAAAAAAGTATGCATACAAAGACACACAAACTCATGCGCATGACTGACATCAGGGCAAAACTGTGTTTTACAGATGTTTGGTGAAGAGGTGTGTTTTCAGGTGTTTTTTAAAGGTGGGTAGAGACTGGATTTGGCGGAGAGTTATTGGTAGAGAGTTCCAAGTGACAGGGCCAAAGACAGGGAAACTTCTTTTGCCGAAGGAGTTGAGAGAGAAGTGGGAGACAGAGAGAAGGTTGGCATCCTGAGATCGGAGAGCTCTTGAGGGCGTGTAAGGACAGACAAGATCAGATAAATAGGATGGCATACATTCAAGATTGACAATCTGAAAACAAATGATGGAAATTTTATACTCAATGCGGGCTCTCACTGGGAGCCAGTGCAGGGTCTTCAGTAGCTCAGTAACACTGGATCTTTTACTCTTTCTAAGAACAAGTCTGGCAGCGTGATTTTGAATGCGTTGGAGTTTGGACATCAGCTTTTCTGGAAGATCAGCGAAGAGGGAGTTGCAATAGTCAAGTCTAGAAAGTATTAAAGAGACGCATAGTTTGTTTGCAGAGTCAACTGAGAGATAAGAACGAATTTTGCCTATTCTTCTGAGCTGAAAGTACAAAACTTTGCAGAGGTGGTTCACGTGTACTTCCATAGTAAGGGACTGATCTAGAAAAATCCCCAGGTTTTTCACAGAAGAAGAAAATGGAATCTCAGATTTATGCACAGACATGGTTTTCAGTGTAATATCTTTGCATTTTGATTTTGATCCTACGCACATTGCTTCAGTCTTTTCATCATTCATTTTAAGTTTATTTCCATACATCCACTCAGCCACTCTCTCTATACATGCCTGTAGATAATCACAAGTGGAAGCAAGATTCTCAAGCTGCGCTGAACGATAGAGCTGAGAGTCATCAGCAAAGAAATGGTACTGAGTGCCTAACTGTGCAATAAGAAAGCTGAGGGGCCTGGTATACATAGTAAAAAGAACAGGCCCGAGCACCGAGCCCTGGGGCACACCGAAGTTGAGCTCAAAATTTGCAGATCTAACACCGTTTATCAGGATACATTGTGTGCGGTTTTGAAGATAAGAAGTGAACCAGTTCAGGACCGTTCCTGAACAACCAAAGTGCTGGGATAATCTAGCGAGTAAAATACCATGATCAATGGTGTCGAACGCGGCCGACAAATCGAGTAACGACAAAATTGTAACACAACCCCTGTCAGAAGCTTGTAAAAGATCATTTACAACCCTAAGCAAGGCAGTTTTTGTACAGTGATGCTTCCGATAGGCTGACTGAAAGGGTTCCAGAAGGTTGTTGGACTCTAAATGAGCTAATAACTGCGAGAGAACAATGCGCTCCAGAAGTTTAGAAAGGAATGGCAGGTTCGAAACTGGGCGATAATTTTTTAGCTGCTCGGGGTTGAGGTTTGACTTTTTAAGAAGAGGTATGACTAAAGCATGCTTAAAACAATGCGGAACTATGCCAGTGATAAGAGATTCATTCATGATGTCAGTAATGACTGGTAAAACCTCGTCTAAACATGAAAGTAAAAGAGGAGATGAAACTGGGTCTAGATCACAGGCTTTCTTTGGCATGCTAAGAATGATTTTCTTTACATTGTCACATGTGACTGGTTGAAAACATGCAAAAGGGGTTCCGTTAAAAGATTCTGACTCAACGGCAACATTATCAGACTTGAAGTTTTGTCGCATGAGTTCTATTTTTGTGGTAAAGAACTCCAAAAATGTTTCGGGTAGGGACACAACAGGAATCAAGCTTGGTAGAACTGGGCTCACTTTCACACCCATCAACTGACTACTGATATTAAACAGTTCCCTAACACAGCCGGATGTTTCGGGTAGGGACACAACAGGAATCAAGCTTGGCAGAACTGGGCTCACTTTCACACCCATCAACTGACTACTGATATTAAACAATTCCCTAACAGAGCCGGATGTTTCGGGTAGGGACACAACAGGAATCCAGCTTGGTAGAACTGGGCTCACTTTTACACCCATCAACTGACTACTGATATTAAACAGTTCCCTAACAGAGCCGGATGTTTCGGGTAGGGACACAACAGGAATCCAGCTTGGTATAACTGGGCTCACTTTCACACCCATCAACTGACTACTGATATTAAGCAATTCCCTAACAGAGCCGGATGTTTCGGGTAGGGACACAACAGGAATCCAGCTTGGTAGAACTGGGCTCACTTTCACACCCATCAACTGACTACTGATATTAAACAATTCCCTAACAGAGCCGGATGTTTCGATGTTTGTGCTGTAAAAGGCATTCTTCGCATCTGTTAACAACATTTCTAAGGTGGGCATATATTTCTCTTAGAACAGTCAGTCCGAGCTTTCGCCAGTGCCGCTCGGGCAAGGCGACGCTCAGTCTTAACTTGCTTGATTTCTAGGGACATCCATGGAGCAGAACTGCGGTCAGCAATCATGCACTTGACCAAAGGTGCATGTTTATCAAGGAGGCCGGCAAGCAGAGTATTGTACAGCTCAGCCAGATCACTGTTCTCACGGTTAAGTAGTGTGAGAGCTGAGGCAACGTCAGCCTTGAAATCTTCAATGTTCAAACAACGCATATTTCGTGATGACACGAGTCGTTTGCACTTACCAGGTTTTACAAACTTGAGTGAGACACACACACACACACACACACACACACACACACACACACACACACACACACACACACACACACACACACACACACTTGAGTGTATTATGTAGAATGGGTGCATTGAAAGAGTAGGCCATGATTTCAACGGATTGAACTGGAAAAAAATGTTTAGATCTAGATAATCATTATCTGATAATGCACGCTCTTCTAGGCTTGTTGCCCACAGTCAACCAGACAATTATGGCCCCTTTTCTTGGCTTACTAAACACCTAGATCTATTCTGGCCCTGCCAGATTATTATAGGATGTTCTCAGGCAGAGAGAGTAGTGAGTGTAAAAAGAAAGTGTGTGAGGGAGGGGGGGGGGGGGCGCAGAGTGAGTGAGTGTGTGTGTGTGTGTGCGTGCGCATGCGTGTGTGCGTGCGTGCGAGTGCATGTGTGCATCTTTGTTGTCGCCTTTTGTGTGTTTATTATGTGTGTGAGAGAAATGAAAATGAATTTTATTGACATTAGCAAAGTATGCTCCAATGCCAAGGAAGCACAAGCCATGAACTAAAGAATATAGGCCTATGATTGTGTGTGTGTGTGTGTGTGTGTGTGTGTGTGTGTGTGTGTGTGTGTGTGTGTGTGTGTGTGTGTGTGTGTGTCTGTGTGTGTCTGTGTGTGTGTCTGTGTGTGAGAGAGAGAGAGAGAGAGGGGGAGAGAGAGAGAGAGAGAGAGAGAATGTGTGTGTGTGTGTTTGTGTTGTGTGTGTGTGTGTGTGTGTGTGTGTGTGTGCGCGTGAGAGAGAGAATGAGAGAGAGAGAGAGAGAAGAGAGAGAGAGAGAGAGAAAGAGAGAGAGAGACAGAGATTGTGTCTGTATTGATGTGTGTGCGCGCGCATGTGAATGTGTGTGTGTGTGTGTGTGTGTGTGTGTGTGTGTGTGTGTGTGTGAGAGAGAGAGAGAGAGAGAGAGAGAGAGAGAGAGAGAGAGAGAGAGAGAGAGAGAGAGATTGTGTGGTGTGATGTGGGGGTGGGGGCGGGGGTGGATGTACTCGTAAACGTTGACGTCTTGAAAGAGGTTGTGATGTGGGAGGGTGTACTTTTTTCTTTTTTATGTATGTTGTGTGAGTGCTGTGTTTATGTGCTTTTTATTTAATAAAATAAAATTATGTGGTTGATTATAGTCCTGTATTGTTTTTACCCCATCGCATAAACTATTTTTTTCTTTACTGAAGCAAAATGTTGTTGTTGTCGTTGTCATACCCTGGCTAAAAGAGTTCAGGGATCATCCCAACAAATGCAAATGCACCAGCTAGGAATGAGAATACTATGTGTGTGACCGCTTTTGATTACCCTGACACGTTTGCAGCCACACTCCAACTTCGGAGGATTTGGAAGACTGACGATGCTATGCTAGGAGTTTGTCATAGCTAAAGACAATCCTGCATAAATATGAAGAGCGTAACAACATTTTGATGTAGCTTTGGTGTTCTAGCCTATGTCGATTGGGCTGACACAGCCTTAGAGGCGATCTGAAGCAAATAAAATGCAGCATTGATTGATCGATTTTATTATTTTTGGAAATGATCAACAAAAGATTGTTAAAGATTGTTAAGTTTAGAGATAGAAAAGAGATGTGCAGCCATTAGGAACTGCATCTCGGTTACAAAATCCAAACTGCTTAAACCCTTCAGTGCTTAGGACATTTGATAAATACGTCCTGCTACTTTCAGTGAAAAATAATGAAAAAGAAACACCCGAAGGTGCTGATGGTACACACGGACACCATCTTGGTGACCATCAGATACAATGCAGATGAGTCCTTGCGAAATGTCCATATGGGGGTACCAGCCCGTTTATGACGACTAGAGAACCCGCCGGCAAAAGACACCCCACCCAGAAACCAGCAGTAACCATCCAACAACCCACCAAGGACAGGCGAGGCCAGTGCATTTCTTGACCAAATGTTTGAATACAAGTGTTCAATTCTGTGTAACACGACTAGGTTGATCTTACCAAACCACGAGCATCTTCTTTTGAGTTTAATCGCAATAAGGGAATCAGGTCATGGGTTGTTGAACACACACCTCCCTCCTCTTTTCTGTGATTTGCACTTACATTATCAAATGGGTTTGCTTGCTGATGGAGTAACTAAAAGCTTGGCTGTGTGACAAATTGATAGCAGGCATTGTTTTTAGTCATTTTCATTGAGTATGTAACTGGAGAGGGAAGGAAATAAGGTATTTTTGGCATATTAAGAACTTCGTTATAGCTATATACTGACGGTGAAGTATGTGATATATAAACGTAGAACCACTTTCAACAGTTAGCCTGTTCCCACTTCCTTTTAAAAAAAAGGGTTATGCTTAGTTTTCCT
>JAGGCT020004101.1:457623-477495 GCA_017654935.2 Phymorhynchus buccinoides | reverse complement strand
AAGAACTTCGTTATAGCCTTACTACCTGGGGACGGTGAAGTTATGTGGATAAATATAAAACGTAAAGAAATCCACTTCCAAACAGTTAGCCTGTTCCCCCCACCTTTCGTTCCCTTTTTTTTAAAAAAGGGGTTATGCTTTTTTAGTTTTTCCCCTCCATTTTAGTCCCCCCCCCTTGGCTAGAATTTTGAGTAGGTTTATGCTGGATAACCTTGTCCAATGGTTTTTTCCCAATAATGCCTTTGGCCACTGGAAAGGGCATTTATACAAGACTAAGATCACGGAAAAGATTGGTTCCCCCCCCCTAACCATCCAGAACAATTCGACCACGCACATGTCTTAGAACGAAAAACCCATAATGCCAAACTGCCAAATGCCCCTTGTTTACATTGAATAATGCCCTTAAACACTGGGGGGGTGTGGGGTGTTTTTTAAACAAATCAATAAATTTAATTTGTCAACCCTTGGCCCATCAAAAATGCCCTTGGCCATTGAAAGGGGTTTTTTAAGGCTGAAACTGGCCAAAAATGTCCCAAATACAGTCAGAACTATTTGATATATCACCATAGATCCTATTAATATGAAAAATTTCAGTGCTGTAAACATTTCAACAGGAACATTCCAACCCCAAAACACTAAAAGGAATGTGTGGTTGTAGTATTAATGGAAACGCAATCTGCCAAAATAAAAATGCCCTTGGCACTGAAACAAGAAGTGTGTTAAAGGGCATTGAATTGAAAGTGTCCCTAACACTCAAAATTGATAAACACACCATAAAGAAACCATCATGCCAATTTTCATGTTTCTTAGTACATTGAAAATATGCCCAACACTAAAGAATTAAAAAAACGTATAATTGCACACACTCGCGGATAAAAAATTTCCCTTGGTACTGAATGGGTTAAAGGCTGAACTGAAAATGTTCCTCTTTTATGTCCAGAAATTAAATAAACACACACACATAAGAAAAAACTATCATACCAAATGCTTTATTACATGAAAATGCCCAACACTAGAATTTTATTTAGTTATAACTGTCTGTGAGCAAAATTCCCATGGTACTGAATGGGTTAAAGGCTGAATTGAAAATGTCCCTACGTTCAGAAATTAATAAAAACACACTCCCATAAGAAACTGTCCATGGGCCAAATTTCATGCATTTTTTCATGAAAATGCACACCACTATAATTTTTGGCTCACGTCGTTTTTTTAAAACAAAGTGAGTCTATAGTATCGTACATGTTTTTTTTCCCGCGCTTTGACCTTGTGTGTATGTGTGTTTATGTGTGTGTGTGTGGTGTGTGTGTGTGTGTGTGTGCCTCAAACGATCATATCAAGCTTCTCACCTTTTCAGCTGGTGATAGGGAGACCAGCGGGAGTTGTGGCCCTTGTAGTGGCCTCGCCAACGTTTGTGATGCCCCCACTGCTGCCGTTTGTAGTGGGGAAACCCCCGACTTTTCCCTAAAAAAACGCCACGCCGGCTGGAACCACTTTCGCTTTGTGCAGAGCCGTGGGCTTGATTTCCGCCTTGGGGTCGGTATGGCTTCTCTGGCTGGGTACAGCTCGCTGCTATGTGTTCAGCTTCTTTGATCTCTTTGAGCGAAATGCCTAGATCATCCCCAAAGAGCTGTGACGTGATGGGGACCGATTCGTCACAAAGTTTTGGTTTGCTGAGATACGGTCGAAGAGCATGGCGACGGCGGAAGGATATCTCGCGAGACGCATGTGCGCAGAGAGCAATAGAATCTGTGCAGTTCTGTACCGCACCCGCCATTTTTTCACTCAGTTTCGAGTCTGTAGAGAGAATGACGTCACACGCTCGCGCAGTGGCAGTGGCAGCTTTGACGATCACGCGCTGAATGTGTTGATACTTCAAATCTGTTTTCACAGCCGCGTCTGGAAGTTTGTTCCAAATTCCAGGGTTGACAATTGGCACAACGAGGCGTGCGCAGTTTTCCTGTCTGTTGTAGATTTCAAATTTCTTCTTTTCGTCTGCAGTTTTGAGTTTCTCCTTGAAGCGACGGTCAATTATTTTCGCCAGTCCTGGTAGCATTTTTTCTCCAAGTTTCTCTTCTTCCGAATCGATCTCTGCTGCGATCCTTTCTAGTAATTCAATGTCGTGATCGACTTCTTGATGGTCCGGTTCTTGAGTGCTGTATGTTTTTACCAGGTTCTCTTCTAAATCGTCAAGGTTCGATTCTTCATCATTGACAACAATGGTTTTGTCTGGTTCGGATGAGCGAGACGACCGTGCTTTTTTTGGGTCACTTGGGCCCGCGTGCGCGTCTGAGATGGCGCGATGAACAAGATTGCCGAGAGCCTCAAATTTCTTTGTCCAATTTGCATCCAATTCTTGCACCATTTTCATAATATCTCTCGGGTTTCGGGGCTATGGGTTCGGAAATGCCCTCCTGCGAACTCGGAGAAGCCATGGCTTCTGAAAGAGCCACGAAATTGACCGCTGAATGTGGTCGACCGGTTATTATTTCAGAGTAGGCTCCGTTCTGAGAAGAGCCGACTGGCCAATTTAGATTCCCAGCGCGAGTCAAACGATGGTAATGAATAAAGCAGTCTCTTGAAATGTGAAATGAAAACACTGACCTGATTTCCGACGAGTAGAACGTCACAAACACACACACATAGAATTTAGACCATTTTTACAAGTTTGCAAGCTTAAGCAACTTAGGATGGGACAATAACTAAAACACAAAACTTATATTCTACGGAGCACTCCTGGCTGTGTCTGGCACCTCCGGAATCCTGGCGCGAACTGGCTGGCTAATCCGGCGGGCGCGCATCTCACGTTTTCACTTGGTCAGAGTGTGTATACCTCTGACCAATCAGCATATGAGATTTTTGGGACGCATCACATTTCAGTGACTGTAGCTAAAGTGCTTGTGTCAATGTGACTCAGCTGCTTTGCGCTAATCAGGGGACATTACCTGCATCCAGCCACAGTCTTTGTTTGAGTACTTTCCCTTTACACTAGCAGTGGGAGCGGCCATTTGCACAAAAACCTGTTGTCTGCAGCATCAACATGACAAGCAGGAAAAGGTAAGCGTGTCATTTGTTTGCAACACACTTTTTTTTATTACACTATGAACAAAAACTGGAGATTAGAGTGTAGTCTGAAAATGTGTACCTCAGTTTTATGATAATTGGAATCTGTACTGATCTGTGTGTGTCAGAAGTCCCGTCCCAAAAAAAGGACGGTGGGCTCGAGAGGGTAGGTTTTTTTGCTTGCATTACATATGTTGTATTTTTTTGTTTTTTTTCAGTTTTTTTACTGTTCATGAAGTGGTATCAATGCTGGAAGATGGACCTGACTTCGAGAACGCTGACGTCTTTATTGAACCACCTGCATTTCATGAAGACACTGATGAAGATAGTGGAGATGAAGACGAAGCGGGTACCATCTCAAACCTGAACAGAAATCAGCTGCAAGCACCTGCCACTGTCACTGTCTGGAGAGATGGTGCAAAGCAGCTCTTTGAGGAGGAAGCTGCAGGACTACCCTGTGAAAGATGTGGCAGACATGAAGAAGACCGCAAGAGGAACCTCTGACTATGCCACTGACATAAAGTCTGGTCTCGCTGTTGTGCGCTGGAACGATAACAACATTGTCAATGTTGTGTCCAACAAGGTTTGAGTGCAACCATTGCAGACAGCGAAGAGATGGTCAAGGTCTGAGTCAAAGCAAGTGACCATTCCCCAACCCTTCATGATCCGCCACTACAATCAGACCATGGGCGGCGTGGACCGCACAGATCAGAACGTGGGAAAGTACAGAACTGTCATCCGCTGCAAGAAGTGGTGGTGGCCCATCTTCGCATACTGCTTAGACCTCACCATCCAACAAGCCTGGCACCTCTACAGGAGCACAGATGCAGCCAAAACCAATCCACTGGACCTTCTCGCCATCCGCAGAGGCATTGTTAGAGTCTACCTTGCTCGAGCTGGCCATGCAAGACCTGGTCGTCCAAGGGGATTTGTGTCTCTTGACAAGCGTGTCCCGCCAGAGGTCAGATTTGACCGTGTTGACCATCTGGTGGAACGCTGGCGCACAGCTGAGATGTGGCTTGCGGAAAGAAGACCATGCATCGCTGTTCCAAGTGCAAGGTTGGAGTCCATGACAAGTGCTTCCAGCAGTACCACACTCCCTGAAACTATGATACTTTGTGGTGCAGAAATCACAACTTGGCAGTGACAGCTAGACATAGCAAACACAAAAACAGCAAGCAACATGAACCTGGAACTGTATCTTGTTTATGAGTATTCTTTCCCTTGACATACGTGAAATAGGTGACTTTTTTGTTTTCTGTTAGTAATCAAGAGCATTCAATTTTGTACAAAATCATGAAAGTTCTGTTGTATCCAGTTTGTTTGATCACAGGTAGTGCATTTTGTTCAATAACAGTTCCTTAGTTTCAGCATTTGTGTTTTGGTGTTCACTTTTTGAAAAACAGAAAACTCCTACCCATTCGTGCCCACCGTCCCTTTTTTGGGACGGTCACATTTTGTTGTCCTGGTGACTAATTTCAAAGTTTTGATCACAAATAGAGCAACACATGTTCTTTATAGATAATTTCCCATGATATTACCTAATTTTCACTTTGAATTTTTTTTTGGGCACTAATGGGTTAAAACTGACATGAGATAAAAAGGTACAACTAAAAAGTTTGTAAAACTTTTCTGTGTCCAATGTCTGTATTTGTGAACCTCATAAACTTTATGTAATGTTCCGTGTTTTAAAAACAAATTGTGCTGATTTACTGTTTCTCCCAATGGGAGGGGGGGGGGGGGGGCAGTGCCTTATGCAAAGACAGCTGTTTCGATCTGTGAAGATCTCATCATTTTGCATGATCGGCCTGCAATTTGACTGTACTGTAATTTGGAATTTTACGTCCTCTCGACCTGGGACCCGGGGGCACATATGGGACATTTGTTAGTTGTAAATAAACAAAAAGCTGACAATACATGAACGTAAGAGGACGTATACAAGAACAACGGACAAAACATAAAAAATATTTTGGGAGAAGGATTCTAAAAGCGCAAGTTTTTATGTATAGTGTGGAATATCCTGTTAAGAATTATAAAATTAGTTGGTGGTATCTGTAGATGCCTGTTAAATAACTGTATATGTATAAAATATTGTGTTAAAATTCGTTTGTTATCTGGCCCGAGTACAACCCTCCCTGTTGTATTAAAAATTCAAGGCTACTGTGTTAAAAATTTCAGTTTTTATATTTATTAATAAAAACCAATTTTGGCCGTTAATTATTTGTTTAAAAATATATTTACAAATATATGTTTTTTATTTACAGTAAATATGTATTTTATTTTTATATACAAAAGATGAAAACTATTTACATCTATTTTATTAAAAGTGCCGGGGGAGATAACTCCTGCTAAGGCGATATATTATCTAGAAGAAGAAAAAAGCTTTGTAATAAAAAGAAAGGGGGATGTCTAATAGCTCAGCTGGGGTCTGTGAAATGGAGAAGGGTGGGAAGAAGGGGAATCCCGGAGGGCCTCAACACACCGAGTTGGGGCGGGCCAGCCGAGGGAGGTATACGCGAGCCATCCTCGCGTCATCAACCCGCGGCGGGCCCGCCCCATCAAGGGGGAGGTCATCTCACGGGTTTTGGGAGGGGGGAAGGTGGAGGGGACAATTACCCGGGGGTCCTTCCCAAACTGGGGGAGCCGCCCCCGCCGCCGGGGGACATGCGAGACAAACTCGCGTCCACCACAAGCGACGGGTGCACCTCCCCAAGTGGGGGGCCCCAACTTCGGGCAAAGTTATTTTTTTAAAAGATCCCAGCTGAGTATTCTATTTACACACAAACGGATATGTACATGTCTGTTTGGCAAAAAGGGCACCATGATCTATTTTATATTATTTTATGATACTGTTAAAATATGTTTTAAAAGGGTTAACTATTAACCCGTTCCTAAAGTGGGGGGAGACAACCTCTATATCTTAAATTAAAATATAATGATAAAAAGTAAGTTAAAACTGTTTTGTTGTATGTTAAAAGTTATTAATAAAAATATTGTATTTTACTTTATATGAATTTATATGAGTATAATTTGATATATTTATTAATTAAAAAGAAATAGTACCGTACACGCGCGCAGAAGACGGACTGTATCGCGGGGAGAGATCCCTGACCGGCTATGACCTATATGATATTAATTGAATATTTTTGTTAGAAATTTATATGTGAAATTAAGAGAAAGTTTCTTAATAATAGGTGACTAGCGACGGCGGTCACGCAGATTGTGTGTGTATGTTAATAATGAGCATGAATTCCCGAGGGGGGGTAGCTACAAAGACCCTCCCGCCCTCGTTGTCATGATGTTACTATAACTAAGATTTAAGAATTAAATTATGTTAGGGTTGTGTTTTGGCATGGGAGCCCGAGTAGAATGTTTTATTATTTTATAATATTAATGATAATAATAATAATAAAGATGATGGTGGAGGGGGTGGTTAGGGATTCTTACTATGGGGTGGTGGGGGGTGGTGTGGGGGGAGGGGGAGGGGCGGGGGGAGGGAGGGAGGGAAAGGGGACCCCTCCTCCCCACCCCTCACAGAGGAAAGGCGTCGCTTTTGTGGTCCGTGCACCGAAGTGCGGGGGGGCCACAACGCAGAGCGTCACGACTACCGTGACCTCCCCGGGGGGCGCCCCGAGCGCCCACTGACAAGGGGAGGGGCATTTAAAAAAAGGTGGGCCCAAAAAAGGGCCACTTCAGCCTAACCGGCACATATGTAAATAAAAAGGACATACATAGATTGGGAAAGGGGACGGGAATTGTGAGTGAGCGCGCGGCCCGCCGCCCGGAGGGGCCCCACCCCCACCAGAAAAGGCTTAGTAATACTAAGTATTGTTTTAATTAATTATTTAAGTATGTAAGGTAAAGGACTCCCTTCGGTTAGGGACGTTGACACACGGGTGCGACGCCAATAGGGGCGACCACCCGGAGGTGTCCCAGGCCGGCAAGAAATAATAATTGTCGCAAGCCTGGGGCACACAGCCAAAGTTCCCCCCCCTCTTCCCCAAAAGAAAGGGGGGAAGGGACAATGCTCAACAACTACCAAAGACTCTGTGCACGGGTCGCACCCGGCGCCCTCCTCCGAAACCGGAGGGGAAGGGGGGCCAATCCGACCCGCGCACAGTGTCCCCTTTAGGTTATGAATTGAAAAATATAAATCATAAAAGTATTAATTAATAATTTTACTCAATCCACCGACGAACAATTTGCTATGAAAGAGAGAAAAATATTGAGTTAAAATGGTCGCCATGAGTTCCGGCCCCCCATTAGGACGCCGAATACAAAATGGCGAACTCCAAACAGTTATTTTTTATATGTGTTTCCGGCCCTCCAGGAAGATATCCAGGGCAAAGATGGCGGCCGGAAATAATTATTAGGTCATAGTGTCTGCAGCAAATGGCAGCCACAAAGTTATGGTGATTTACATATAGTCTTTGAGAAATGATTTTCGTATGGCTTCTGCAAACCATACCAGGGGGGACCATACCTTTGTTCCATGTGTTAATATTGATTTATATGTATACGGTATGTTGGCTGTTTTTATTTTACAGAAGAATTGGTCAAAATCTTGTTGAATATGTGTACATGGATTAAAGAGATGTTCTAAATTCAGTGTGTTATTACATTTACAGATGGGGCTACTAAATTTACAATAAAATGAATTTGTTCTTAATCTAAAAATTAGTTTAGAGATATGGTGAGGGATGGAGAGGAAAAGTCCCCCCTGGACTATCTTATGGTCCCAGGAGTGGGCCTTTGTGTAACTCTCAAGCTCACTGGCCCACTCCTGGAGTATTGACTTTTTTAGGAGAGACTTGATTTCGCCAATTGATAGGCCTAGATCGACGGGGACGCCAGATATATGGGAGGCGGCCCTCTTGGCCTCTCTGTCTGCCAGATCGTTTCCCCTAATGCCACAGTGGGAGGGGATCCATATTAAAGTAATTTTTGTACCTTTCAGATGGAGATGATGTATTAGTTTTTTTATTTCATTTTTAACTTCTAAACGGTTATGACTTTCTCCTTGCAGGGCAAAAATAGAAGAAAGTGAATCTGAGAAAATAGCAATTTGGAAGGGGGGGTTTGGTAAGTCGTTGATGTATGAAAGGGCTTCTAAAATGGCCCAAAGCTCTGCTGAAAAAATGGAAATATTTGAATTTAGTTGAAATTGTTTGAAAAATTTTTAAATTTGGTATTGCAAAAGCACATCCTATTTTATTTCCATTTAGTTTTGAACCATCTGTATAAATACAGAGTTGGTGTTGAAGATTATGGATTTTTTGTTTAGCAGCTACTGTTAATAAGTTAATTTGTTCATCTTTGTTAAATTCATGGTGTAGTGAAGTGTCATAGTCTGGTGGGTCCCAATCCCACTGTGGCACAATATGTTTGGGATAGAACACAGTGTCGTCAATTGACACCCCTGCATTTTCAAATAATTTTTCTACAAAATCATAGATGTTGATAAATTTTTTAACAGATTTTTGTGATGTTGCAAAATACGGGTCTGAAAATTGGGTGAAAAATTCTTCCTTTGTGAGGTTATTTGTGCTATATAGTCTGGTTAGGAAAGTAGCACAGTTTAATTTAATTAAGAGATGAATGGGGAGCCAGTCTATATCTCTATAAACTAAATAGTTTATTGCGAAGGACGGGAGGCCCAGGGCAGTTTTTAACGCTTTTAGTTCGATAGTTTGTAGTGCTGTTAAATTTGATTTAGTTAAATTGTAAAACGTTTCCATGCCGTATGTTAAACGGCTACGGACCAGGGTCCTGACCAGATATATAAGAAATTTAGGGTCCTGAGCCCATTTTTGTCTGTTCAAAACTTTTATTAGGTTCAGTGCTTTTGTGGCTTTATTTACTAAATGAGTAATATGGCAAGTCCATGAAAGATCTCTTGAAAGATGAACTCCCAGGAACTTAACATGGGGGGAAGGTTTTTTTATTTGGTTCTGAATTTTAATTTTAAAGTTATCTTTTTTAATTGGACTAGATGAAAAAACCATAAATTCGCATTTTTGCGGTGAAATTGTAAATCCATTAATGTTTAGATAGTGTACTACTAAATTTGTATTATGTTGGTGGACACCTATTTCGGGGTCAAGAGTGTATCTGACTCCTCGTGCTGTGGGCAGAGACCAGATGGCAATGTCATCTGCATACATTGAGATTCGGCAGCCTTCAAATTTTATTTGTGAAATGTCATGTAGCATAATGTTAAACAATATGGGGGCAATGATGCTGCCCTGGGGGACTCCCATGTCCATTTTATGGTTAGCGGAGAGAGACTGGCCCACCCTGACTCTGAAACTTCGATTCTGTAAAAAAGTATAAATAAAATTATATGTGTTGCCCTCAATACCGAGCTTGCTGATTTTTTCTAATAGCCTCCCATGCCAGACGGAGTCATATGCCCCTTTGATATCAAAAAAGGTTGCAAAGACCTTCCTTTTTCTTGCTAGTGCTTTTCTGACATGGGAGGTAAGTCTAACTACTTGTTCCATACAGGATCTATGTTTCCTAAAGCCTGCCTGGATTGTGGGGATTATATTATTTTTTTCCAGAAAATATTCTAATCTGTTTTTTACGATTCTCTCGTACAACTTGCCAATATGTGGGGTGAGGGAGATGGGGCGGTAACTTTTGGGGTCCCTAGCCGGTTTTCCAGGCTTCAGAACCCCCACCACCTGTGCCTCTTTCCATGCGCATGGCACCTCCCCCCCCTCCCAACATCTGGCGTAAAATTTTAATAAGATCTCGTGAAAAGAAGGGGGCAATTTTTTTAGTATTCTGTAGGAGATTGGATCAACTCCTGTTGCTTTATTAACTTTTCTAATTTGAGAAAGGGACCCAGCAAGCTCGGTCAATTTGAGGGGAGCGTTTATGTAATGTGAATTATTGTTAGATTTAGAAATTATTGGAGTAGAATTACGTCTAGTTTGTTCGTCAGTGGAAAGATATTCAGTCTGACTCGCTTTTGCAAATGTGTCCGCGAGGACTTCTGCGGTTTGTAAATTGTTAGTAGTGATTATATTATCTTTCATAACTCTAGGCTCCCATACCTTGCCTTGGTTATTGATGTAATTAATTTTTTTCCATGCTTTACCGAGATCTCGATAGTCGAGAATCTCGTCTGTATTAAAATATTCCCTTTTAGCTAAATTTATGGCATCATCACAAACTTTTTCGGCTTCTATTTTAGTAACATGGTTAGGCGGGGTGGGGTGACAATCAAAATAATTGCATGCTTTCTTTTTCTTTCGTACTGCTTCCTTAACTGTTTCATTCCACCACGGTTTGGCTGATGGACGGGAATTATTTTGAATTGTTATAGGTGGTATGGAAAGATCACATGCATTTAAAATGGAAGTTCTTATATTTTCATAATGAATTTCTAAGTCCGGATCAAAAATATTGTCATTATTTTGTTTAGAGAGAATAGACTGGAATAAAGGCCAGTTTGCCTTATCATAGTTATATCTGTGTTGATGAGGTTGAGTAGATGATGGAATTTGTATGTTAAAAGTTATCAAAATAGGTTTGTGATCTGACATTAAGGTGTCAGATAGTGGGTACCATTCGTGGTTTACCACTAGGTCGGGGCTAACGAGGGTTAGGTCAATGGCGGTAGGTTTATGTTTAGTGGAGTCCGGAAATCTTGTAGAGGACCCATCATTTAAAAGAATGAGGTGGGAATCATTAATCTGTTGAAGAAGTAAACCCCCCCCCGCCACTAGGTGTAGTACCGAATGATTCCCAGGTGGGGTGGTGAGCGTTAAAGTCTAGCAAGAGGCTGGGTTTCTGCGTGGTTCTCGCTTTAGCAAATTGTGTTAAGATCTGGGTCACCATGGACTCAGTCGATGTTTGGTTAGGGGTTGATTGGACGTTAAAATTAATATTATCTGTTAAAGTGGTATCTTGTGTTGAAGGGGGGGAAGCTGGGGGGTCAGGCTAGTTTGGTTTTCTATTTGTATGTGTTTTGTCAGTTTGTCTGTGAAGTTTGTCAGTATTTTATCCATATATGTTGTTACTTGTGTCATAATGCCAGTTGTAAATTTGGCCATTTGTTTGGAAATTAATTCCTCGATTTTGTGGTTAGTCATTTGTTCACGGAGGGCGGCCTTGGCCGACTCGGCTTTTTTCCGAAGTACCCTCTCCTGTGAACTCAGAATACGGTGTCTCTTAGGTTTGAGTTTGGGGGTTGTTTTAGGTTTTGTGTGCTGTTTTTCTTTGGGGTTTTGTGGTGTCTCAGTCATGTTAGTTGGGGTATGAAGAGATTGGTTTGTAGGTTGTTGGGTGTGAATCTGATTTAGAGCTGTTGCTGGAAGTTTGAAGTTTTGATTTTTGACTGCATTTGAGTAGCTTGGCTTTTGTCTGTCCTCCTGTTGCCAGAGAGGATCTACTGTAGGTGAAAGAGGAGAAGATGGGGGGTTTTGTTTTTTCGAAATTTCACTTTCCTGGGCCAGTTTGGCCCGGCGTATCGCTTCTGCATAAGGGATGAAAACTTCCGCGCGAATTCTGTTGGCGCGGACGCGGAGCTGGTATTGCGGACATCCGCCGTATGCCGCTGAATGGGGACCTCCACAGTTCACACACTTGTTGGTATTCGTGCATGACTGTGCTGAGTGGCCCGGCTCGGCACACCTGACGCAAGTCTCCTTTTTTGAACGGCACTGCTCGGCCGAGTGTCCGAACCGGGCACACTTTCTACACTTCCTAACTGGAGCAACAAAGGGGGAAACTTCAAAGGTTTGAGCACAGATTTTGATTTGTGTGGGGAGCATGGGTTCTTTGAATGTTATTTTAACTGCTTTAGATTTGGACCCATCTCGATTATTTAATCTTAATATGTGTTTTGCATTCTTGATCAGTGGCAGAAGGTCCTGGATGTTTTCTTCCAGAGGGATGGGTCTGATGACCCCCTCCGTGGAAGCTGTTGGTATAAAGCATTTGATGTTTATTTTTGAAATTTGTTTCAGATTGGAAAGTTTGGTTTGCTGTTCGGCGGAGGTACAGCCTATCAACAATCGATTGCCGGCCAGGGATCTCTGACTGGCGATGTCGCCTATGGCATTCTGCCACAGGCGCATCCCAGTCACTGGGCCAAGGCCCTTAATGGTAGCGGGACCCGTGCCCTGATCTTCGACTATAACCGGGTACTTCAAAAAAGTCGGCTTTGGAGGGTCTTTTGAGTTTTCCCTCAAGTGAGCGGTAGTGTGCGCGCGCACCCGTCTGGGTCTTGGTTTCGGAATGGGCCTGGTTCTGTTGTTGTTCTTGTTGTTGTATGTCTATGTTTGTATTGGTAGTGGACCCCCAAATTGAGTCCATGGTGTGTGGGTTATCTTTAGATGGGACAGTTGTGGGGGGGGTGCCCATGGTGTTTTCCCCTTCTTTGGTGTGGCCTGTGTTTGCGTCCCGTGAGGGGGATGGGCCTAGACACTGTACTTGTGGATTGATAGGGCTAATTTCCTTTTCCATGGTACGTAAATCTTCTTTTGTTTTCTTATTTCCTGGTGACAGACTGGGACTGGAGGGACTTGATTCGTCCCCTCTGTTTCTCTTTCTAGTTGGTGTGGTTGGGGTGCTTGTGTTTGAGGGGACGGGACTCCCTATAATCTGTTCACGAAGAGGGAGCTTTGGCTCAACCTCAATAAACGTGTTTGAGTCACACGAGCTGTCAAAAAGTGTTTCGAAGCTACTTTCCGTACATGTTTCCTGTATGATGTCTCCCCCCCCCCTCCCTTCCCTCTATCTTAGAACTTTCCTCGCTCATGGTGCCCTAATTACATATTTCTAAACATGAAACAAGAAAATAATATAGAGGAAAATAATAAAGGATGGGGAAAAAATGTTTGTTAGTATAATAATAATATATACACAATGCCTCCCCAGGCCAAGAGATAACGCAATTTACAATGAGTTAATGAATTTCGGTCGATCGGCCAGAGGCTCGATTCATGCCACTTAACTGAGAAAAGGCCCTCGGGTGGAGGGTGGTGGTGTCTGGCAGGGCTAGAAGTAGTCACGTGGTCCGGTGGCCGTAGCGGGGAAGGCAGGCAAATCCGTTTGGGGCGAAGTGTCCCCTTTCTTTTTCCTTTTCGAACGCAGCAGTGGCGTAGAGGTCTCCTTTTCTTTTCAAGCTTGTGCGAGAGCAATTACTGGAGTTGTTGACGGCTCGGCGGCTAGCAGCTGAATGCAATTTGACTGTCCAGTGGATGTCAACTTGAGCAAGAAGACATTCTACAAGAGAATGGTGTCCTCTTTGCACCAAATCGAAAATCCATAATAAAAGCAAACCAGCATAAAGTTAAACCAGAAATAGTAAAAATCTTATGGAAATCTTATGTAAAATGAACAAAATAATAATGTTCTGAAATTTTAATTTCAAAATCTAATAGACATGACCAGAAAGGGCCAACTACTGAGATGATATCCAAAGTAAGGATAAAAATAGATATCAGCACTTGAAGCTCCGTTTGATAATGTTGTTTGATATACACAAGACATGTGTTGTTTTTCTTATGCTTTTTACAATCTTCAAAATATCAAACTTTCATATCAAACAATAGTTGCCGTGATTTGTTTATAAAAACTGGTTCTATGGCCTCAGTTCACCTCCCAGAGAGAAGAGCTGTTACTGTAGATTTAAACATAAATATCTTAATACCCAAAGGCTCTTTGGGTTTGATACCCAGTCTCCCCCCGTTTTAGTGTGACAACGCAAGTGACCACACAGCTGCAGTTACTTTGAATATTTTGCATGAAAACAGACTTTTGCAAAAGTTTGGCTGGTCTCCCAAACACTTAATATTTTGACTTATTTCCTCACAATGTTTCTCTATTATTATATGTGAAACACTAGTGAAGGGGGAAGCAAATCGAGATAGTTGAATATGCTTGAGCGTCTGTCGAGGGCACTATTTTTGACATACCTCAGTTGACCTGGTCTGGTACCATAACCGTTTTGTTAGAAAGGATATTCAGGTGCGTGTGTTCTAATGAGGGATACATCTAAATGTTTGACTAGCCAGAAGCCACTTTTCCACATTGCAAAATATATGGAGTGCCCCTCGTACTACTAACAGTATTCAGTATTGCTGTATAGCTATCATTTCTTCCATTGGTCCATTATACAGTATTATGTTATTAAATGATAAAATAAATATATTCTTCGACTCATAAGGATACCATCGCATCCTGATGCTAGTCTAACTTCATAAACTTTCTTCATTAATAGTGGATTTATGTACTTCCTAAATTGTTATGTACACATAACGTGAACAATACAATACAATGACAATGTTATTAAATGGATTTGTAAACCTCTTGTCCTGAACGCATCACGGTAATAGTACGAGCCATTCACCCAACACCAGTTTATTTATGACGTAGGTGTTGTTGTTGTTTCGTATCCATGTGTTAAATTGAATCTTGGTTGTACAATGGCGGGGAGGCTGTATCAATCTTATGCAGAAGTTGGGTTTTTCATCTTTGATCTGTATTTTCACGATTGTATCAGTAACCGTGCTAGGTGGTCCACACAGTTTTAGTTTAACATGACTGTTTTGTTATGATTATGTCTGTCTTGCCAATGCCACTTTAGTTTGATTTTGAATGAGCATTATATTGACTGTTTTTGCTTGACCACCCAATTGTCTTTTTTTTAGTGTAATGCACGTGTGTGTATGTGTGTGTGTGTGTGTGTGTATGTGTGTGTGTGTGGATGTGTGTGTGTGTGTGTGTGTGTGTGTGTGTGTGTGTGTGTGTGTGTGTGTGTGTGTGTGTGTGGATGTGTGCGTGCGTGCGTGTGTGCTTCCAGCTAAGTATTATAACAGTGTCTGAGACATGGCTATGTGATGCAGACAGCAATGAATCTATTCACATGAGTAATTTCCAGCCACCTTTTAGAATAGATAGACCAAACAATACTCATGGTGGTGTGGCAATATAATTATGCAAAAAATAATGTATTTGGTAAACCTCGATGTGGCCATGGCGTAGAAGCCACTTGGGTTGAAACCAAACCAGGCTTCTTTATTGATTGGGTCTTATAATAGACCATCTAGTTCTAATGTAAACTATTGGGATTTGGTTGAGGACAGCATCCGCAAGGTTAATGACACTGCAACAAAATGTCTTATGCTTGGTGACTTCAATACAGATTTTATCAACACACCATCTCGCCATTTAACAGATATACTAACTCGTTACAGTTTAAGTCAGCTTGTAGATGAACCAACTAGAGTTACTGAACTAACTCGTACATGTATGGATCTAATAATTACTCAAAGCCCTAATATAATTAATTCAATTAAGGTCCTGCCTGCCATCTGTAGTGACCATAGCATTCCATTTGTCTCCGTCAAAAACACTATTGTTGAAGAGCAATCATTTAAAAGAACAATATTAATTATAATAAACTAGATAAAACTGCATTTTGTAATTTATTACAAGAGATAAATTGGAATGAAATTATTCACAATTATACTGTAGACAAATGTGTCGAGCTCTTCTCAGAAATAATTATGTCAAAGCCAAATTATGGATGCCTGTTAATACAGTAAAAATCCGCCCTATCAACGTCCCATGGATGACGATGAAATTGGGCTACTTATTGAGGAGATAATAGATTTACATGATAGAGCCAAGTTAACTAACAAACCCGAAGACTGGCTTGAATTTCGTCGATTTAGAAATTATGTAACCGAGAAAGAAAGACAACGTCAAATAGAGTACATAATCTGAATCAGAAAGGAAAGTAATAACCCAGTGTAATTGTGGAGCAAAGGAATGGTGGAAACTTGTAAAGTCATTTCTAAACAAAAAAGGTATTGATTCCTCAACCTAAATCAAAGCAAAGCTGTAGGACCAGATCTTGTTTGCAACAAATAACGCATTGCAGCTCTACCAGTTATTTTATATCCATAGTTGATTAAAGGCCTTCGCACACTAGCATCAGGCGTCAATTGTTTCTCAGAGCAACGCCTTGACGCGTTGACGCCTGCATCACAGCACACATTGTAGCGAGGCAGTGGTGTTCTCACACACGACTATTGTCGCTTCGCCTCTTGTCGCGCGAACTTCATTATTTGGAACGCAAGGAAAGATTACTCTAGCGTCAAACCTCCTCCTAGAAACAACAGTATGGCTGACCACGATGATTCGTCTTCTTCAGAAGATGAAATGTGTGTCATTGTTTGTGCTGCTTTATTTCGGGTTCGAGCAAGTCTGCCATTTTTTTTTCTTCAATCAGAGTTATGGTCCTTCCGTCCGTTGTGATTGGCTAGTTTCACGATATCTGCGATCTTGAGCATCAAGATTAGAGCCACAAAAAATCGCGCAGCTACGCATCAAAAATCCTGCCGCGCCGCGAATCTCTCACACGCAAGCGGCGCATCAAACTGCGCCTTGCAGCAAAAAATCGCCGCGATCTCGAGATCTTGACGCTCGTGTGCGAAGCCCTTTAGCTAACAGAGGCTTATAGTCCGAGATGAGAAGTCACAAAAACGGGTGAATCGTTCAACTTAGTGCACGCTTACCTTCAATTACCACACATTCGGCTTCTTGTACGTTTAACTTTGTAAAATGCAACATTTTACTATTATTTTTATTACACATCGTTTTTATTTTAACCAATCATTGTTCGAACGTAAGAACGAAACTAAAACAGCAGTAATCCACAATGGCGCTTCGCGTTCAGAGCAAAGTGCGTATCATCACTTTTCCGAATTAATTCATTATGTGACGCAGTTTTGATTCCAATCGATTATAGATGTGAGTAAGTGTATTACGATTGTGCTGTGTATTAATAATAATATAATAATAATTTCACTTATATAGCGCGATACAAATCATGCTAAAAGCAAGCTCTCAGCGCTTTACAAACATTGATAAAACCATGTAAAAATATAAATGAAAAATTAACACATTGACACACCATGTTTCATAACAATGATATAGAATAATAGTAACATTATTTAATAACACATGAAAGAGAGAGAGAGAGAGAGAGAGAGAGAGAGAGAGAGAGAGAGAGAGAGAGAGAGAGAGAGAGAGAGAGAGAGAGAGAGAGAGAGAGAGAGAGAGAGAGAGAGAGAGAGAGAGAGAGAGAGGAGGCAGGGAGGAGGTGGAGGGGTCAGGGTAAGGGGGGAGGGTCAGGGTTAGACAGACAAAAAGGCGGAGACAAGTGGGCAGGGCAAACTTTGACAGGAGTAAGATGGAGAGGCAGAGATAAAGAGAGAGAGGGGGCGGGATGGAGAGAGAGAGAGACAGAGGGGAAGGGAGGGAGAGAGAGAGAGAGGACAGGTAGACAGAGCGTAAGGAAACAAAGAGAACATAATAAGAAATAATAAGAAAAAAACACTAAAAAACCTTAAGCAATATACATTCACATTTCTAAGATAAAAGCACTAAAACCATTTATAAGATAAAAGTTCTAAGACTTTAAGCAATACAAATTCAATTCAACACCCCACCCCACCCCTTCCCCGCTCTCCCCCCTTCCTCCGTTTCCCTCTGTTAAAACCAGAACAATTCAACTAGCATAATAAACACATTAAAAACATTATTCACTAGAAGAATACATGGAAGAAAGAAATAAAAAGAAGAAAAAAAAAAGTATGCATACAAAGACACACAAACTCATGCGCATGACTGACATCAGGGCAAAACTGTGTTTTACAGATGTTTGGTGAAGAGGTGTGTTTTCAGGTGTTTTTTAAAGGTGGGTAGAGACTGGATTTGGCGGAGAGTTATTGGTAGAGAGTTCCAAGTGACAGGGCCAAAGACAGAGAAACTTCTTTTGCCGAAGGAGTTGAGAGAGAAGTGGGAGACAGAGAGAAGGTTGGCATCCTGAGATCGGAGAGCTCTTGAGGGCGTGTAAGGACAGACAAGATCAGATAAATAGGATGGCATACATTCAAGATTGACAATCTGAAAACAAATGATGGAAATTTTATACTCAATGCGGGCTCTCACTGGGAGCCAGTGCAGGGTCTTCAGTAGCTCAGTAACACTGGATCTTTTACTCTTTCTAAGAACAAGTCTGGCAGCGTGATTTTGAATGCGTTGGAGTTTGGACATCAGCTTTTCTGGAAGATCAGCGAAGAGGGAGTTACAATAGTCAAGTCTAGAAAGAATTAAAGAGACGCATAGTTTGTTTGCAGAGTCAACTGAGAGATAAGAACGAATTTTGCCTATTCTTCTGAGCTGAAAGTACAAAACTTTGCAGAGGTGGTTCACGTGTACTTCCATAGTAAGGGACTGATCTAGAAAAATCCCCAGGTTTTTCACAGAAGAAGAAAATGGAATCTCAGATTTATGCACAGACATGGTTTTCAGTGTAATATCTTTGCATTTTGATTTTGATCCTACGCACATTGCTTCAGTCTTTTCATCATTCATTTTAAGTTTATTTCCATACATCCACTCAGCCACTCTCTCTATACATGCCTGTAGATAATCACAAGTGGAAGCAAGATTTTCAAGCTGCGCTGAACGATAGAGCTGAGAGTCATCAGCAAAGAAATGGTACTGAGTGCCTAACTGTGCAATAAGAAAGCTGAGGGGCCTGGTATACATAGTAAAAAGAACAGGCCCGAGCACCGAGCCCTGGGGCACACCGAAGTTGAGCTCAAAATTTGCAGATCTAACACCGTTTATCAGGATACATTGTGTGCGGTTTTGAAGATAAGAAGTGAACCAGTTCAGGACCGTTCCTGAACAACCAAAGTGCTGGGATAATCTAGCAAGTAAAATACCATGATCAATGGTGTCGAACGCGGCCGACAAATCGAGTAACGACAAAATTGTAACACAACCCCTGTCAGAAGCTTGTAAAAGATCATTTACAACCCTAAGCAAGGCAGTTTCTGTACAGTGATGCTTCCGATAGGCTGACTGAAAGGGTTCCAGAAGGTTGTTGGACTCTAAATGAGCTAATAACTGCGAGAGAACAATGCGCTCCAGAAGTTTAGAAAGGAATGGCAGGTTCAAAACTGGGCGATAATGTTTGAGCTGCTCGGGGTTGAGGTTTGACTTTTTAAGAAGAGGTATGACTAAAGCATGCTTAAAACAATGCGGAACTATGCCAGTGATAAGAGATTCATTCATGATGTCAGTAATGACTGGTAAAACCTCGTCTAAACATGAAAGTAAAAGAGGAGATGAAACTGGGTCTAGATCACAGGCTTTCTTTGGCATGCTAAGAATGATTTTCTTTACATTGTCACATGTGACTGGTTGAAAACATGCAAAAGGGGTTCCGTTAAAAGATTCTGACTCAACGGCAACATTATCAGACTTGAAGTTTTGTCGTATGAGTTCTATTTTTGTGGTAAAGAACTCCAAAAATGTTTCGGGTAGGGACACAACAGGAATCAAGCTTGGTAGAACTGGGCTCACTTTCACACCCATCAACTGACTACTGATATTAAACAATTCCCTAACAGAGCCGGATGTTTCGGGTAGGGACACAACAGGAATCAAGCTTGGTAGAACTGGGCTCACTTTCACACCCATCAACTGACTACTGATATTAAACAATTCCCTAACAGAGCCGGATGTTTCGATGTTTGTGCTGTAAAAGGCATTCTTCGCATCTCTTATCATTCTGTTAACAACATTTCTAAGGTGGGCATATATTTCTCTTAGAACAGTCAGTCCGAGCTTTCGCCAGTGCCGCTCGGCAAGGCGACGCTCAGTCTTAACTTGCTTGATTTCTAGGGACATCCATGGAGCAGAACTGCGGTCAGCAATCATGCGCTGGACCAAAGGTGCATGTTTATCAAGGAGGCCGGCAAGCAGAGTATTGTA
>JAGGCT020004101.1:447623-452623 GCA_017654935.2 Phymorhynchus buccinoides | reverse complement strand
AGTAACGGTTGTTCGTGTTCATTTCATCATCTCTGCGCATAACTTAGCCTACCGCACTTCCGGCAACAAGGCCTCGGCCTAGAGTCCATGCCTTACCTCATAATCAAGACGACGTACTTAACATTTAGCCCACATTCATTTCAGTCTTGAAAAAAAATATACGGAAAATCCAGGGTTCGTCGATTTCACTGCCTTCGACGTACGAATCCTTTGTTAGGCCTAGACGATTGATCACCATGAGCAAAGACTGTGCAGGGGAAGATAAACATGGATGAGCTTGCTGGCTGTGACCTTGACCTTTGCTTTGTGGCAGAGGGGGGGGGGGGGGATTAACGAAACGAAAATAAAATATTAGGACTAATATAAAATATCTTACAGAAATGTAGATGATGTGGAACAAGTTTTCATCGCATGAACAATCAGTTTAAAACAGTAACAGATCAGGAGTATGGCCTTACGAATCACGCAACTTCAATTATTAATTTTCTAAGAGTAAGAGGCTTAGACCCACAGGCAAAGACTAGGCCTACTACAGGTGTCCGTAGACCCTCCTTACCCCGGCGGGGGGGTGGGGGGTGTGGGGGGGGATTGGTCACTATGTTTTTTCTGAAAGCTTGGTCAATATGCTTTTCAATTTTACTTGTTTGCCAAAAATAAAAATAGGGCTCCACTATGTTACATGCGCATACATATAATTAAATTTTAAAGAAAGGGGTAGGGGTGCATAGAAATAATTTTAATTTACACAGTAAAATAAAAATTAATTCTGTTTTCAGATGCACAAGTGTCTACATAACAGTATTCTCTCTATACAGGCATGGAAATTGTCATGGGAATTCCCATGCCTGCTATAGTAATAAAAATCAGACGTGAGCCTTGCAGGCTTTGCCTCTTGTTTTAAATTAAACTTGTCCGCAATAAAATGCCCCTGGCACTGAAACGGCTAAAGGCTGAATTGAAAATGTCCCTACCTCAGGAATTGATAAACACATAATAAGAAACCATCATGCCAAATTTCATGCTTGTACGCTAAAAATGCACAATTATGACAATTCCTCCTCAGATATTACAAGAGAGTACATTTCCCAAAATAATGGAAAACAGCCCATGTAAACCGCCTGCATAAGACAGCCACAAAATGCCAATGCAATAATTATCGTCCAATTTCCTTGTTAAGCTGTGTTGGTAAGGTCCTGGAGAGATGTGCACACAAAAAGTTTTCTTCTTTTTACAATCAAATCGCACAATTACTCCATCACAATCTGGGTTCACTCCAGGTGACTCTACTGTTAACCAGCTGCTAAGTATTTATGTCAATCTCTTGACCATGGTATTACTACACAATCAGTATGTTTTGATATATCAAACGTTTTTGATAAAGTTTGGCATAAATGACTTCTCAAAATGAGAGCAATTGGCATACACTGCAATTTATTTGACTGGTTTAAAGATTATCTCTCTGACAGAATACAAGCTGTAGTAATTAAAGGTGTTATTTCTGATTGTAAAAACGTTCCTGCATGTCACAGCGGCCTGGGAGAGGGCACTGGACGGCCGACAGACGAGGGAACAGTTACAAAATTGAACAGCACAAACTATAAGCATATATACCGATGTACAAGTAGTGCCAAAGATATATCCCACGCCTGCCAGCCGTGAGATATAAAACAATATACCGATCTCCAAACATGAGAAAGAAGGCCCAGCCGAGTGCCACCAAAACACTTATTGTAACATCTAATTATCGCATTAACTCCTTGTTTTTGGATCTCATTATTATCATTTACATTTCATTAATGCGTTTAACTCAGTGTAAAATGCGCGTGAGTTTTTGTGCAAGAATACATAATGAATATCATTAGGTCCGTGCATTCAAGCATAATTAATATCATTAGAATGTATTTACCGTTTGTCAACACCAACACGATATTTACAGCTGTTATCTATTTTTGTTGGTAATCATTAGCTTCTGAAGTTTTGATGTACAAAAGTCGACTAGATTTCCACCGCACCGTTCGTGGCGCTTTTGTTATGAAGAAAGCCAAAAGATCTTGTCTTGCTTACTCACACGTCAGCACCACTTTTACGTCATCAAACAAAAAATGCGTCATTGGGTGATGACAATTTTCTGGGCAACAAAAGTAGGGGATATCAGGGCTTGTCCGACCCCGCGACAGGTTCCTCATTTCATTTTTATTGCTAAGTGTTTTGCTGTAGAATTATTTCGATCTTGTGAAAGCCTCGTGCTGTCAACCTGCCGTGTCCTGTGTAAGATTGGAAAGTGTCCATTCATTTGAGAAAAGTTGAGAGCAAAAAAGTCTAATTTTTGCTATTATTTGTAACGAATGAATCTCAATCAACTGAATTTTCTATAAACGTATGTTGTCGACATGTCCATACATTTACTCAACAAGTGGTCTAAAAATGAGCTTCTACTTCGGTTGGCTTACCTTTTATGGCGAGAAAAGCTAAAAAAAAGTAGGCGGACCAGCTCCGTTCTCCCCTATTTTCAATGCAGTAAGTTTACTTTATTTTCCACCCCGAAACTGATCCGGTTCATATGGTCTTAATCTGTGCAATAAGACTTTTAAACACTAAATATCATTCGGGACATGACAATTGCTATTGCGAAGATTTGTTCAATTTGCATTAAAATAGCTCTCAACCTTGTAAACTGCAGACTATATTCTTTGTGGATTAATGGATTTTGCTATGTTGGTGCAGCGGCTGCTATGATTCAGATCTACATGGAGGCGCATCTCGCCTCTTCAATGCATTGTGATTTTCTGCTGTTTTTATATAAATGGTGAGATCGGTATATATTCGTTATTGGGATTTGGGCATGGTACATGACTTTTGTGATGTCTCGACACTTGTTCTTTAGCATACTGATTACTCGAGCTGAAGCTCTCGTATGCTAAAGAACAAGGTCTTGACATCACAAAAGTCATGTACCATGCCCAAATCCCAATAACTTATAATATCCAGAGATATCATTTGCGTATATTAACCCATAGGCTTAGTGTAAACGCGCGTGAGAAAATGTGTAAGAATACACCGTTGCTATTAGAAACTTGACATATCATTATCACTATCACACATCAAGGTACACTCGCATGCCACTGTCTGCAGTACTCAAGCCATATTTTCTTTATTTGCATCAAGTGATGTTTAGTCAAACAAAAAGCCCAAACACACTGCTAACCCTATGCCTTAACCCAATAAATGCAAAAGGTTGTTTCTGATGAACATTTTACATTGAGAAAAAATTGTGGACTGATAAAAATAGCGCACAAGAACTAAATACTCAAGGCAGTGTCACTGCACATAGAGCCTTCTTAGCGGGACGCCCTAAAACGTCATGTTTTTGAACTTACGCAATCACCGAAATTACGTCATCATTGAAAGTTCGTCATTGGCTAGATGACAATAACTCCTAAGTGATTGAAGTGAAAGAAGAATATGTCATTGTAATGGATATTTTTGGTACAGCTGAGGCCAGTAGGGTTCATGTCTCTATTAATAATCAGTTTCCTTTCATAACGTATTGCTTGTGCAAGATCAACATAGTTCACGACTTTCTAACTTGGAGAACTATATTACTTGTGGATGAGTGGGATTTTCTTGCTACGGTGAAGTGGTTAATATTATTTTAGATCTGCATGCATGACCGTCTCGCTTCATTGTTTGATTATCAGCTGATTTTATCTGAAAGAGGTAAAATATCGGTATATAATCGTTATTATGACTTTGCTGTGGGATATTGCTTTTATCCTATCTCTCGAGACCTTGATGTTTATCCTATTCGGTCTTCGACCTCATAGGATAAACAGGTCTCTCGAGAAAGGATAAAAGCAATATCCCACAGCAAAGTCACAATAACTGATATTAAAACACAAACATCAGTTTTCAAGGTTCAATATTGTAAGTTACATTTCTCCAAGAAAACAAATCAAATAAATCCAAGGAAACATACGCACCCACACCCACACGGACACCCACACACATACAATGTATAACTACACGTATGATCAATGCACAATCAATACTCTACCATATATCACTCTTTCTCCCTTCCCCCACCCTTACACCTACATGCACACAAAGGAGAGAGAAAGGATTCTACTGACCCAGACGGCCTGTGATAGATTCCTCAGTAACTGTTTTCCCTGAGACCCCGGAATTCTTGGATACACCTCCTCCTAGAGGTGAGTTATCCACTTCTTTTCCGTAAAGAACTCAACTAGTTAGTTCCTGCTATCAAAACCCAATCACAGCCTTCTCCACAGCATTCCTCACTGCTGATCACTCAACCATGAAGCTCATGACATCATTTCCAACAAGGACGCTGAATATTACGCAATGATGACCTGACGACAAAACAATTAGAGTACTGGTGGCTCTATGCGCTTGTCGTGTCTGTGCGCCAATTCCCGTTAATGCAGCTAGAGATAGTCCTAACCACGTGTCAGAGCGTCACAATTCACCGCCATAACCCACGTGTTGCTTCATTCAAGACAGGGTGATGACGCTGTTAATATACCTGCGTGAAGAGGGCCATTGTGTTTCAGCCACTGTTATTAACAGTTTCATTAATGCACTTGACTGAAGGCAATAGTCGCCACCATCTAATTTGATTCGTAATGAACATTTCCTGTCACCAAATCAATAGTTAAAATGCCCAATTATCTTTTGGCTGACGGCAAACATGCATGGACTCAACTAACGAACACTGGAGGGGGTGGCGCAAACACCAAACAAAAAACGTGATTCGACTGAAGCGCCAACCAGGATTTTGAGAGTAGCGCATCATCCGACACCAAAATATTATTATTGTCGGGTTGGCGCGCTTACTTTGTTTGCCTGCCTGTTACACTACGTGTTTACTGCAAGTAGATCTAGTCTGGACGGTAATGTTTTGTGAGTAGCATAACTCATCTATTGTAAGGTTTAAACAAGTAGGTCTACATAATAGATACAGTCAGAAAAGATCTGGGGAA
>JAGGCT020004101.1:420810-447123 GCA_017654935.2 Phymorhynchus buccinoides | reverse complement strand
TGCCATGCCTCAACACTGTTGTTTGTTCTGGGCATTCCGGAAACGGTGCGACCAAATTGGTTCCACAGTTCAATGGGAAACATAGGGGCACAGCGTTCAGCTCCTTGTTTCCTTGTCCTTGACACTCACCAACAAACTACAAACACACTGCTTGTTGGTGAGGGCACGGAAAGGAAAAAGAAACTGTTAAAGAGCGGTTTAATGTCACAGACTGAGATGATTACAAGCTCCGCGTCGAGCGAAGGGGACATTTTTATTTGCACATCTATCGTTGTGAGTAGTTTGAAATCTGGGTTTCAAGATTTGAATGTAGTGCTGCATGTGAGTACAATTCATTTGTGTAACATAATTATACCAGTAGTTTGAAATCCGGGTTTCAAGATTTGAATGTAGTGCTGCATGTGAGTACAATTCATTTGTGTAACATAATTATACACATTAAAGACCCCGCACGTCACGTGTTAAAATCACGGTTTGCACGTGTTTTCCCCTCTTATAGCTAGTAAGGAATCTTAAGAAATCTTCCTAGTATAAGAGGGAATGTGACACGTGACGTGCAGGGTCTTTAAAGGCAAACATGAATTGCTAACGAGTAAAGCTGTCCCACTCCCAATAACACACACACCCCTCACCCGAAAGATACCCTTTTTAGATACCTTTCATAGCAATGGACGAGAAAAGAAAATAGGAGCAACTGTCTGAGGAGCAAAAATCCCAAGAAGCTAATGTGCGAGGGGAAATTGTTCAAGGAGCAATTAGTCCTGGAGCAAGTATCCCAAGGAGCAATTAGGAAGGAGTAATTGTCGTGAGGCAATTGTAAAGGGGCAAGATGTCGTGGACCCTGAATATTCAAGGAAGGAAGTAAAGCTTTAAAGTTTTGAATTCTTGAATCTCGTAACACAACCCCCAAGAAGAAGCCTGTTGTGTATAGTAAATATTTGTTTATATTTCACAACAACGAAAAGATCAGTCTATTAAAATATTAATAGTGATCAGAATAAGGACTTGCTATGCATGAATACACATAAGTGTATAATGCAAACATGAGTTTATCAAGCACAGACACACATGTAGGCTACGCATGAGACATACAAAGAAATACACACATGTCGCATTCGTACACGCACGCGTGCGCACACACACACCACACACGCGCACACGCACACGCACACGCACACGCACACGCACACGCACACACACACACTCACACACCCCAATAAATCAATGAAAAACCTTGTGATTTCTTTTCTTTTAGAACACACCTGATTTACGAGGCCTGTGCTTCTGTCTCCGGCTCGTTATTTTTACCTTTTTTATTGAGAGAGAGAGAGAGAGAGAGGAGAGAGAGAGAGACAGAGAGAGAGAGAGAGAGAGAGAGAGAGAGAGAGAGAGAGGGGTATTCTGTTTTGATTTTGCCAATGCAAGGTGCTTGACACTTTTAATCTACTTAACCATTTCACTGCCAGAGGAAGTGAGAAATTATAAATTTTCTTATTATGCAATTTAAAAGAGACCTGTTTGACTCAATCTGCGAAAATGGTCTAGAGATATTATCTTTCCTGACTTGTCTAAACCAAAAAAACATCATTCCAGGGCTATGACGTCATCGAAAAGCTGTTATAAAATTTTATGCAACTGTTCTAAGTTATAAAACTGTTTTATAAAACTGATCTAAGTTATAAAGCTGTTTTATAAAACTGATCTAAGATATAAAACTGGTTTTTAAAACTTATCTAAGTTATAAAACTGTTTTATAAAACTGATCTAAGTTATAAAGCTGTTTTATAATACTGATCTAAGATATTAAACTGGTTTATAAAACTAATCTAAGGTATAAAACTGATCTATGTTATGAAATTGCTTTATAAAACTGGTTATTAAAACTGCTCTAAGTTATAAAACTGATCTAAGTTATAAAGCTGTTTTATAAAACTGATTTAAGATATAAAACTGGTTTATAAAACTTATCTAAGTTATAAAACTGTTTTATAAAACTGATCTAAGTTATAAAGCTGTTTTATAATACTGATCTAAGATATTAAACTGGTTTATAAAGCTAATCTAAGGTATAAAACTGATCTTCTTTATAAAACTGTTAATAAAACTGCTCTAAGTTATAAAACTGATCTAAGTTATAAAGCTGTTTTTAAAAAACTGATCTAAGTTATAAAACTGCATTATAAAACTTATCTAAGCTATAAAACTGGTTAATAAAACTGATCTACGTTGTAAAACTGGTTTATAAAACTGGTTTATAAAACTGATCTTAGTTATAAAACTGGTTTATAAAACTGACCAAACTATAAACCTGCTTTATAAAACTGATCTAAGTTATAAAACTGGTTTATAAAACTGATCTACGTTATAAAACTGATACACGTTATAAAACTGGTTTATAAAACTGATCTAAATTATAAAATTGTTTTATAAAACTGATCTAAGTTATAAAACTTTATTATAAAACTGATCTAAGATATGATACTGCTTTATAAAACTGATCTAAATTAAACAACTGTTTTATAAAACTGATCTAAGTTATAAAACTGCTTTATAAAACTGATCTAAATTATAAAACTGATCTAAGTTATAACACTGCATTATAAAACTGCATTATAAAACTGCATTATAAAACTGATCTAAGTTATACAACTGGCTTATAAAACTGATCTAAGTTATAAAACTGGTTTATAAAACTGATCTACGTTATAAAACTGCTTTTTGAAACTAATCTAAGTTATAAAACTGTTTTATAAAATTGATCTAAGATATAATACTGCTTTACAAAACTGATATAGGTTTTACGACTGTTTTATAAATCTGATTTATAAAACTGATCTAAGTTATAAAACTGCTTTATAAAACTGATCTAAATTATAAAACTGCTTTATAAAACTGATCAAAGCTTTAAACTGCTCTTTGAAACTGATCTAAGTTATAACATGAACAGGAGATATTAAACAAGTAGCCTACATCTCAGTCATTGCTCAATGAATTCGACAGTTACTTATTAATGCAATTACCCAAGCAATTACTGATTAATTAATCAATCATAAAACCAATCAATTCAATGCAGGTTATGACAATATTTTCTTCCTCCTGTTAATTGAATGGAAGATATACCTTGAGAGATTATGTCTAGGACTTTCAACTCGATAGCATGTAATGGCATATTTGTGTATCCATTAAGAAACCTTTGCCTAAGATCAGTGTACATAATACAATCCATCAAAAAGTGGACTTCATTTTCAATTTTCGATTTACAAAAAGGACACAATTTATCTTGCATTCGATCGCTAAATCTATGTATATTGTTGTTAAGTGGTAACACATTGAACCTAAATTGAGAAATCACAACTCGAAAACAATATGTATCCATGTATAGAATATACTGTTCTTTTTAAAAAATAACTTTAAAGGATCTATAGCTCTCGTATCTTTCTCTGTCTCTAATAGCACTATTCCATTCTGGAATAAATATGTCAGCTAATCTCTGTTTGAAAATATATAGAAAGGCTTTTATATCCCCAACTCCCTGACACAACCATACTATATTGAAACCAGTTGAACATAAAATGTCCCTAATATTTGAAGCCCAGCAGTTTTTCCCTTTTCTGTCTAATTCCACCAACATTTGACAAGCATTGAAAGGTATTCTAGTTCGGTTCATGCACACAATTTTCAGCCAGTGTCTTAAAACATTGGTGCAAGAGTTAACATACAAGGGATATCTGCCCAAGTCCCCATAAACCATCTTATTTGGAGTCCTAATTGGCTCACACAAAAACCTTTTACATGCCATTAAATGTACCTTCTCTATATGCTCTTATCTATTGGATCCCCATATTTCTGACGAATATAATAAAATAGGCTGGATCTTAACATCAAATATTTTAAAGAAAGTTTTAGAGTCCATCTCTTTGTATTTACCCAAAGTCTTATTCAACTGCACTAAAACTTTCCTACCCCTTGTAGCTAAATGTTCCGTACCCAATTTGGCACTAATCTTAGTTGTAAAATTGAAACCAAGATAACAATGACTATTTACTACTTCTAATTTGTTACCATTATAAAACCATTGTTCATTCTTACCAAGGAAACCACCTTTTCTAAAAAAACATGACCTTAGTTTTTTCTATGTTAACTCTAAGATCCATATTATTACAACAATCCTGTAAAATCAACGCCACTAACAACAAATGTAAAACAAAAGTGAAAAAGCACATACAAAATTCATACTTATCAATTTAACCATGAAAAACATCAAACACATTGAAATCAAAGTTACCCATTAGAAGCAAGTACGTACACACACACACACACACGCACACACACACACACACACATTCTGTCTCTCACTCTCGCTCTCTCTCTCACTCACTCCATCTCTGTCTCTCTCTTTCACACACACACACGCTTGTGAAAATACCTGTCAAGAAGTAAAAGGGATAAAAGCAAAGTTACATGCACATCGGGTATCTTGAGGAAACAGGGGGTTGAATATGGGAACAACATGTTATAGAATTGAATTATAAAATTCGGTCATTAGAAATGTTCGATAGTTTTTTTTGAAATAACTGCGAGAGAACAATGCGCTCCAGAAGTTTAGAAAGGAATGGCAGGTTCGAAACTGGGCGATAATTTTTTAGCTGCTCGGGGTTGAGGTTTGACTTTTTAAGAAGAGGTATGACTAAAGCATGCTTAAAACAATGCGGAACTATGCCAGTGATAAGAGATTCATTCATGATGTCAGTAATGACTGGTAAAACCTCGTCTAAACATGAAAGTAAAAGAGGAGATGAAACTGGGTCTAGATCACAGGCTTTCTTTGGCATGCTAAGAATGATTTTCTTTACATTGTCACATGTGACTGGTTGAAAACATGCAAAAGGGGTTCCGTTAAAAGATTCTGACTCAACGGCAACATTATCAGACTTGAAGTTTTGTCGCATGAGTTCTATTTTTGTGGTAAAGAACTCCAAAAATGTTTCGGGTAGGGACACAACAGGAATCAAGCTTGGTAGAACTGGGCTCACTTTCACACCCATCAACTGACTACTGATATTAAACAGTTCCCTAACACAGCCGGATGTTTCGGGTAGGGACACAACAGGAATCAAGCTTGGCAGAACTGGGCTCACTTTCACACCCATCAACTGACTACTGATATTAAACAATTCCCTAACAGAGCCGGATGTTTCGGGTAGGGACACAACAGGAATCCAGCTTGGTAGAACTGGGCTCACTTTTACACCCATCAACTGACTACTGATATTAAACAGTTCCCTAACAGAGCCGGATGTTTCGGGTAGGGACACAACAGGAATCCAGCTTGGTATAACTGGGCTCACTTTCACACCCATCAACTGACTACTGATATTAAACAATTCCCTAACAGAGCCGGATGTTTCGGGTAGGGACACAACAGGAATCCAGCTTGGTATAACTGGGCTCACTTTCACACCCATCAACTGACTACTGATATTAAGCAATTCCCTAACAGAGCCGGATGTTTCGGGTAGGGACACAACAGGAATCCAGCTTGGTAGAACTGGGCTCACTTTCACACCCATCAACTGACTACTGATATTAAACAATTCCCTAACAGAGCCGGATGTTTCGATGTTTGTGCTGTAAAAGGCATTCTTCGCATCTGTTAACAACATTTCTAAGGTGGGCATATATTTCTCTTAGAACAGTCAGTCCGAGCTTTCGCCAGTGCCGCTCGGGCAAGGCGACGCTCAGTCTTAACTTGCTTGATTTCTAGGGACATCCATGGAGCAGAACTGCGGTCAGCAATCATGCACTTGACCAAAGGTGCATGTTTATCAAGGAGGCCGGCAAGCAGAGTATTGTACAGCTCAGCCAGATCACTGTTCTCACGGTTAAGTAGTGTGAGAGCTGAGGCAACGTCAGCCTTGAAATCTTCAATGTTCAAACAACGCATATTTCGTGATGACACGAGTCGTTTGCACTTACCAGGTTTTACAAACTTGAGTGAGACACACACACACACACACACACACACACACACACACACACACACACACACACACACACACACACACACACACACACACACACACTTGAGTGTATTATGTAGAATGGGTGCATTGAAAGAGTAGGCCATGATTTCAACGGATTGAACTGGAAAAAAATGTTTAGATCTAGATAATCATTATCTGATAATGCACGCTCTTCTAGGCTTGTTGCCCACAGTCAACCAGACAATTATGGCCCCTTTTCTTGGCTTACTAAACACCTAGATCTATTCTGGCCCTGCCAGATTATTATAGGATGTTCTCAGGCAGAGAGAGTAGTGAGTGTAAAAAGAAAGTGTGTGAGGGAGGGGGGGGGGGCGCAGAGTGAGTGAGTGTGTGTGTGTGTGTGTGTGCGCATGCGTGTGTGCGTGCGTGCGAGTGCATGTGTGCATCTTTGTTGTCGCCTTTTGTGTGTTTATTATGTGTGTGAGAGAAATGAAAATGAATTTTATTGACATTAGCAAACTATGCTCCAATGCCAAGGAAGCACAAGCCATGAACTAAAGAATATAGGCCTATGATTGTGTGTGTGTGTGTGTGTGTGTGTGTGTGTGTGTGTGTGTGTGTGTGTGTGTGTGTGTGTGTGTGTGTGTGTGTGTGTGTGTGTGTGTCTGTGTGTGTCTGTGTGTGAGAGAGAGAGAGGGGGAGAGAGAGATGGAGAGAGAGAATGTGTGTGTGTGTGTTTGTGTTAATGTGTGTGTGTGTGTGTGTGTGCGTGTGCGCGTGAGAGAGAGAATGGAAGAGAGAGAGAGAAAGAGAGAGAGAGAGAGAAAGAGAGAGAGAGACAGAGATTGTGTCTGTATTGATGTGTGTGCGCGCGCATGTGAATGTGTGTGTGTGTGTGTGTGTGTGTGTGTGTGTGTGTGTGTGTGTGTGTGAGTGAGAGAGAGAGAGAGAGAGAGAGAGAGAGAGAGAGAGAGAGAGAGAGAGAGAGAGAGAGAGAGAGAGAGAGAGAGAGATTGTGTGGTGTGATGTGGGGGTGGGGGCGGGGGTGGATGTACTCGTAAACGTTGACGTCTTGAAAGAGGTTGTGATGTGGGAGGGTGTACTTTTTTCTTTTTTATGTATGTTGTGTGAGTGCTGTGTTTATGTGCTTTTTATTTAATAAAATAAAATTATGTGGTTGATTATAGTCCTGTATTGTTTTTACCCCATCGCATAAACTATTTTTTTCTTTACTGAAGCAAAATGTTGTTGTTGTCGTTGTCATACCCTGGCTAAAAGAGTTCAGGGATCATCCCAATAAATGCAAATGCACCAGCTAGGAATGAGAATACTATGTGTGTGACCGCTTTTGATTACCCTGACACGTTTGCAGCCACACTCCAACTTCGGAGGATTTGGAAGACTGACGATGCTATGCTAGGAGTTTGTCATAGCTAAAGACAATCCTGCATAAATATGAAGAGCGTAACAACATTTTGATGTAGCTTTGGTGTTCTAGCCTATGTCGATTGGGCTGACACAGCCTTAGAGGCGATCTGAAGCAAATAAAATGCAGCATTGATTGATCGATTTTATTATTTTTGGAAATGATCAACAAAAGATTGTTAAAGATTGTTAAGTTTAGAGATAGAAAAGAGATGTGCAGCCATTAGGAACTGCATCTCGGTTACAAAATCCAAACTGCTTAAACCCTTCAGTGCTTAGGACATTTGATAAATACGTCCTGCTACTTTCAGTGAAAAATAATGAAAAAGAAACACCCGAAGGTGCTGATGGTACACACGGACACCATCTTGGTGACCATCAGATACAATGCAGATGAGTCCTTGCGAAATGTCCATATGGGGGTACCAGCCCGTTTATGACGACTAGAGAACCCGCCGGCAAAAGACACCCCACCCAGAAACCAGCAGTAACCATCCAACAACCCACCAAGGACAGGCGAGGCCAGTGCATTTCTTGACCAAATGTTTGAATACAAGTGTTCAATTCTGTGTAACACGACTAGGTTGATCTTACCAAACCACGAGCATCTTCTTTTTGAGTTTAATCGCAATAAGGGAATCAGGTCATGGGTTGTTGAACACACACCTCCCTCATCTTTTCTGTGATTTGCACTTACATTATCAAATGGGTTTGCTTGCTGATGGAGTAACTAAAAGCTTGGCTGTGTGACAAATTGATAGCAGGCATTGTTTTTAGTCATTTTCATTGAGTATGTAACTGGAGAGGGAAGGAAATAAGGTATTTTTGGCATATTAAGAACTTCGTTATAGCTATATACTGACGGTGAAGTATGTGATATATAAACGTAGAACCACTTTCAACAGTTAGCCTGTTCCCACTTCCTTTTTTAAAAAAGGGTTATGCTTAGTTTTCCTCATTAGTCCCTTGCTAGAATTTTCGTTTAATTATAACTGTCCATGGTCAAAATGCCTTTGGCACTGAAGGGATTACAGAATGATGATGAAAATGTCCCTACATCAGAAATTGACAAACACATCTTGAGAAAACATCATGCCAAACTGCATGCTTGTTACATGAAAATGCTAAACACTGGGTGTGTTTTTTAAACTCAAATTTAATTGTCTGCCATCAAAATGCCCTTGGCATTGAAGGGGTTAAAGGCTGAACTGCAAATGTCCATACATCAGAAATTGATAAATACACCATAAGAAACTATTATATGAAAGTTCATGCTTATTTCATGAACATTCCCAACACTAGATTCTTTATTATTATGACCATCCGCAAATAAAATGCCCTTGGCACTGAAGGGGTTAAAGGCTGAATTGAAAGTGTCCCTACATCAAAAATTGATAAACACACCATAAGAAACCATCATGCCAAATTTCATGTTTCTTACATGAATATGCCCAACACTAGAATTAAAAACAATTTATAACTGTTCGCGATAAAAATTCCCTTGGTACTGAATGGGTTAAAGGCTGAACTGAAAATGTTCCTATGTCAGAAATTAATAAACACACCATAAGAAACTATCATGCCAAATGCTTATTACATGAAAATGCCCAGCACTAGAATTTTATTTAGTTATAACTGTCTGTGAGCAAAATTCCCATGGTACTGAATGGGTTAAAGGCTGAATTGAAAATGTCCCTACGTCAGAAATTAATAAACACATCATAAGAAACTGTCATGCCAAATTTCATGCATTTTTCATGAAAATGCACACCACTATAATTTTTGGCTCACGTCGTTTTTTAAAACAAAGTGAGTCTATAGTATCGTACATGTTCGGTTGTGTGTATGTGTGTATGTGTGTGTGTGTGTGTGTGTGTGTGTGTGTGCCTCAAACGATCATATCAAGCTTCTCACCTTTTCAGCTGGTGATAGGGAGACCAGCGGGAGTTGTGGCCCTTGTAGTGGCCTCGCCAACGTTTGTGATGCCCCCACTGCTGCCGTTTGTAGTGGGGAAACCCCCGACTTTTCCCTAAAAAACCGCCACGCCGGCTGGAACCACTTTCGCTGTGTGCAGAGCCGTGGGCTTGATTTCCGCCTTGGGGTCGGTATGACTTCTCTGGCTGGGTACAGCTCGCTGCTATGTGTTCAGCTTCTTTGATCTCTTTGAGCGAAATGCCTAGATCATCCCCAAAGAGCTGTGACGTGATGGGGACCGATTCGTCACAAAGTTTTGGTTTGCTGAGATACGGTCGAAGAGCATGGCGACGGCGGAAGGATATCTCGCGAGACGCATGTGCGCAGAGAGCAATAGAATCTGTGCAGTTCTGTACCGCACCCGCCATTTTTTCACTCAGTTTCGAGTCTGTAGAGAGAATGACGTCACACGCTCGCGCAGTGGCAGTGGCAGCTTTGACGATCACGCACTGAATGTGTTGATACTTCAAATCTGTTTTCACAGCCGCGTCTGGAAGTTTGTTCCAAATTCCAGGGTTGACAATTGGCACAACGAGGCGTGCGCAGTTTTCCAGTCTGTTGTAGATTTCAAATTTCTTCCTTTGGTCTGCAGCTTTGAGTTTCTCCTTGAAGCGACCATCAATAATTTTCGCCAGTCCTGGTAGCACTTTTTCGCCAACTTTCTCTTCTTCCGAATCGATCTCTGCTGCGATCCTTTCTAGTAATTCAATGTCGTGATCGACTGCTTGATGGTCCGGTTCTTGAGTGCTGTATGTTTTCACCAGGTTCTCTTCTAAATCGTCAAGGTTCGATTCTTCATCATTGACAACAATGGTGTTGTCTGGTTCGGATGAGCGAGACGACCGTGCTTTTTTGGGGTCACTTGGGCCCGCGTGCGCGTCTGAGATGGCGCGATGAACAAGATTGCCGAGAGCCTCAAATTTCTTTGTCCAATTTGCATCCAATTCTTGCACCATTTTCATAATATCATCGGGTTTCGGGGCTATGGGTTCGGAAATGCCCTCCTGCGAACTCGGAGAAGCCATGGCTTCTGGTAGAGCCACGAAATTGACCGCTGAATGGGGTCGACCGGTTATTATTTCAGTAGGCTTCTGAGAAGAGCCGACCGGCCAATTTAGATTCCCAGCGCGAGTCAAACGATGGTAATAATGAATAAAGCAGTCTCTTGAAATGTGAAATGAAAACACTGACCTGATTTCCGACGAGTAGAACGTCACAAACACACACACATAGAATTTAGACCATTTTTACAAGTTTGCAAGCTTAAGCAACTTAGGATGGGACAATAACTAAAACACAAAACTTATATTCTACGGAGCACTCCTGGCTGTGTCTGGCACCTCCGGAATCCTGGCGCGAACTGGCTGGCTAATCCGGCGGGCGTGCATCTCACGTTTTCACTTGGTCAGAGTGTGTATACCTCTGACCAATCAGCATATGAGATTTTTGGGACGCATCACATTTCAGTGACTGTAGCTAAAGTGCTTGTGTCAATGTGACTCAGCTGCTTTGCGCTAATCAGGGGACATTACCTGCATCCAGCCACAGTCTTTGTTTGAGTACTTTCCCTTTACACTAGCAGTGGGAGCGGCCATTTGCACAAAAACCTGTTGTCTGCAGCATCAACATGACAAGCAGGAAAAGGTAAGCGTGTCATTTGTTTGCAACACACTTTTTTGTATTACACTATGAACAAAAACTGGAGATTAGAGTGTAGTCTGAAAATGTGTACCTCAGTTTTATGATAATTGGAATCTGTACTGATCTGTGTGTGTCAGAAGTCCCGTCCCAAAAAAAGGACGGTGGGCTCGAGAGGGTAGGGGTTTTTGCTTGCATTACATATGTTGTATTTTTTTGTTTTTTTTCAGTTTTTTTACTGTTCATGAAGTGGTATCAATGCTGGAAGATGGACCTGACTTCGAGAACGCTGACGTCTTTATTGAACCACCTGCATTTCATGAAGACACTGATGAAGATAGTGGAGATGAAGACGAAGCGGGTACCATCTCAAACCTGAACAGAAATCAGCTGCAAGCACCTGCCACTGTCACTGTCTGGAGAGATGGTGCAAAGCAGCTCTTTGAGGAGGAAGCTGCAGGACTACCCTGTGAAAGATGTGGCAGACATGAAGAAGACCGCAAGAGGAACCTCTGACTATGCCACTGACATAAAGTCTGGTCTCGCTGTTGTGCGCTGGAACGATAACAACATTGTCAATGTTGTGTCCAACAAGGTTTGAGTGCAACCATTGCAGACAGCGAAGAGATGGTCAAGGTCTGAGTCAAAGCAAGTGACCATTCCCCAACCCTTCATGATCCGCCACTACAATCAGACCATGGGCGGCGTGGACCGCACAGATCAGAACGTGGGAAAGTACAGAACTGTCATCCGCTGCAAGAAGTGGTGGTGGCCCATCTTCGCATACTGCTTAGACCTCACCATCCAACAAGCCTGGCACCTCTACAGGAGCACAGATGCAGCCAAAACCAATCCACTGGACCTTCTCGCCATCCGCAGAGGCATTGTCAGAGTCTACCTTGCTCGAGCTGGCCACGCAAGACCTGGTCGTCCAAGGGGATTTGTGTCTCTTGACAAGCGTGTCCCGCCAGAGGTCAGATTTGACCGTGTTGACCATCTGGTGGAACGCTGGCGCACACAGCTTGCGGAAAGAAGACCATGCATCGCTGTTCCAAGTGCAAGGTTGGAGTCCACGACAAGTGCTTCCAGCAGTACCACACTCCCTGAAACTATGATACTTTGTGGTGCAGAAATCACAACTTGGCAGTGACAGCTAGACATAGCAAACACAAAAACAGCAAGCAACATGAACCTGGAACTGTATCTTGTTTATGAGTATTCTTTCCCTTGACATACGTGAACTACGTGACTTTTTTGTTTTCTGTTAGTAATCAAGAGCATTCAATTTTGTACAAAATCATGAAAGTTCTGTTGTATCCAGTTTGTTTGATCACAGGTAGTGCATTTTGTTCAATAACAGTTCCTTAGTTTCAGCATTTGTGTTTTGGTGTTCACTTTTTGAAAAACAGAAAACTCCTACCCATTCGTGCCCACCGTCCCTTTTTTGGGACGGTCACATTTTGTTGTCCTGGTGACTAATTTCAAAGTTTTGATCACAAATAGAGCAAGACATGTTCTTTATAGATAATTTCCCATGATATTACCTAATTTTCACTTTGAATTTTTTTTTGGGCACTAATGGGTTAAAACTGACATGAGATAAAAAGGTACAGCTAAAAAGTTTATAAAACTTGTCTGTGTCCAATGTCTGTATTTGTGAACCTCATAAACTTTATGTAATGTTCCGTGTTTTAAAAACAAAAATTGTGCTGATTTACTGTTTCTCCCAATGGGAGGGGGGGGGGGGGGGCAGTGCCTTATGCAAAGACAGCTGTTTCGATCTGTGAAGATCTCGTCAGTTTGCATGATCGGCCTGCAATTTGACTGTACTGTAATTTGGAATTTTACGTCCTCTCGACCTGGGAGGGCACATATGGGACATTTGTTAGTTGTAAATAAACAAAAGACGATACATGAACGTAAGAGGACGTATACAAGAACAAGGACAAAACATAAAAATATTTGGGAGAAGGATTCTAAAAGCGCAAGTTTTTATGTATAGTGAGGAATATCCTGTTAAGAATTATAAAATTAGTTGGTGGTATCTGTAGATGCCTGTTAAATAACTGTATATGTATAAAATATTGTGTTAAAATTCGTTTGTTGTCTGGCCCGAGTACAACCCTCCCTGTTGTATTAAAATTTCAAGGCTACTGTGTTAAAAATTTCAGTTTTTATATTTATTGATAAAAACCAATTTTGGCCGTTAAATATTTGTTTAAAAATATATTTACAAATATATGTTTATTATTTACAGTAAATATATATTTTATTTTTATATACAAGAGATGAAAACTATTTACATCTATTTTATTAAAAGTGCCGGGGGAGATAACTCCTGCTAAGGCGATATATTATCTAGAAGAAGAAAAAAGCTTTGTAATAAAAAGAAAGGGGGATGTCTAATAGCTCAGCTGGGGTCTGTGAAATGGAGAAGGGTGGGAAGAAGGGGAATCCCGGAGGGCCTCAACACACCGAGTTGGGGCGGGCCAGCCGAGGGAGGTATACGCGAGCCATCCTCGCGTCAACAACCCGCGGCGGGCCCGCCCCATCAAGGGGGAGGTCATCTCACGGGTTTTGGGAGGAGGGAAGGTGGAGGGGACAATTACCCGGGGGTCCTTCCCAAACTGGGGGAGCCGCCCCCGCCGCCGGGGGACACGCGAGACAAACTCGCGTCCACCACCAGCGACGGGCGCACCTCCCCAAGAGGGGGGCCCCAACTTCGGGCAGAATTATTTTTTTAAATGATCCCAACTGAGTATTCTATTTACACACAAACGGATATGTACATGTCTGTTCGGCAAAAAGGGCACCATGATCTATTTTATATTATTTTATGATACTGTTAAAATATGTTTTAAAAGGGTTAACTATTAACCCGTTCCTAAAGTGGGGGGAGACAACCTCTATATCTTAATTAAAATATAATGATAAAAGTAAGTTAAAACTGTTTTGTTGTATGTTAAAAGTTATTAATAAAAATATTGTATTTTACTTTATATGAATTTATATGAGTATAATTTGATATATTTATTAATTAAAAAGAAATAGTACCGTACACGCGCGCAGAAGACGGACTGTATCGCGGGGAGAGATCCCTGACCGGCTATGACCTATATGATATTAATTGAATATTTTTGTTAGAAATTTATATGTGAAATTAAGAGAAAGTTTCTTAATAATAGGTGACTAGCGACGGCGGTCACGCAGATTGTGTGTGTATGTTAATAATGAGCATGAATTCCCGAGGGGGGGTAGCTACAAAGACCCTCCCGCCCTCGTTGTCATGATGTTACTATAACTAAGATTTAAGAATTAAATTATGTTAGGGTTGTGTTTTGGCATGGGAGCCCGAGTAGAATGTTTTATTATTTTATAATATTAATGATAATAATAATAATAAAGATGATGGTGGAGGGGGTGGTTAGGGATTCTTACATGGGAGGGGCGGGGGGAGGGAGGGAGAGGGACCCCTCCTCCCCACCCCTCACAGAGGAAAGGCGTCGCTTTTGTGGTCCGTGCACCAAAGTGCGGGGGGGCCACAACGCAGAGCGTCACGACTACCGTGACCTCCCCGGGGGGCGCCCCGAGCGCCCACTGACAAGGGGGAGGGCATTTAAAAGAAAGGTGGGCCCCAAAAAGGGCCACTTCAGCCTAACCGGCACATATGTAAATAAAAAGGACGTACATAAATTGGGAAAGGGGACGGGAATTGTGAGTGAGCGCGCGGCCCGCCGCCCGGAGGGGCCCCACCCCCACCAGAAAAGGCTTAGTAATACTAAGTATTGTTTTAATTAATTATTTAAGTATGTAAGTAAAGGACTCCCTTCGGTTAGGGACGTTGACACACGGGTGCGACGCCAATAGGGGCGACCACCCGGAGGTATCCCAGGCCGGCAAGAAATAATAATTGTCGCAAGCCTGGGGCACCCAGCCAAAGTCCCCCCCACTCTTCCCCAAAAGAAAGGGGAGAAGGGACAATGCTCAACAACTACCAAAGACTCTGTGCACGGGTCGCACCCGGCGCCCTCCTCCGAAACCGGAGGGGAAGGGGGGCCAATCCGACCCGCGCACAGTGTCCCCTTTAGGTTATGAATTGAAAAATATAAATCATAAAAGTATTAATTAATAATTTTACTCAATCCACCGACGAACAATTTGCTATGAAAGAGAGAAAAATATTGAGTTAAAATGGTCGCCATGAGTTCCGGCCCCCCATTAGGACGCCGAATACAAAATGGCGAACTCCAAACAGTTATTTTTTATATGTGTTTCCGGCCCTCCAGGAAGATATCCAGGGCAAAGATGGCGGCCGGAAATAATTATTAGGTCATAGTGTCTGCAGCAAATGGCAGCCACAAAGTTATGGTGATTTACATATAGTCTTTGAGAAATGATTTTCGTATGGCTTCTGCAAACCATACCAGGGGGGACCATTCCTTTGTTCCATGTGTTAATATTGATTTATATGTATACGGTATGTTGGCTGTTTTTATTTTACAGAAGAATTGGTCAAAATCTTGTTGAATATGTGTACATGGATTAAAGAGATGTTCTAAATTCAGTGTGTTATTACATTTACAGATGGGGCTACTAAATTTACAATAAAATGAATTTGTTCTTAATCTAAAAATTAGTTTAGAGATATGGTGAGGGATGGAGAGGAAAAGTCCCCCCTGGACTATCTTATGGTCCCAGGAGTGGGCCTTTGTGTAACTCTCAAGCTCACTGGCCCACTCCTGGAGTATTGACTTTTTTAGGAGAGACTTGATTTCGCCAATTGATAGGCCTAGATCGACGGGGACGCCAGATATATGGGAGGCGGCCCTCTTGGCCTCTCTGTCTGCCAGATCGTTTCCCCTAATGCCACAGTGGGAGGGGATCCATATTAAAGTAATTTTTGTACCTTTCAGATGGAGATGATGTATTAGTTTTTTTATTTCATTTTTAACTTCTAAACGGTTATGACTTTCTCCTTGCAGGGCAAAAATAGAAGAAAGTGAATCTGAGAAAATAGCAATTTGGAAGGGGGGGTTTGGTAAGTCGTTGATGTATGAAAGGGCTTCTAAAATGGCCCAAAGCTCTGCTGAAAAAATGGAAATATTTGAATTTAGTTGAAATTGTTTGAAAATTTTTAAATTTGGTATTGCAAAAGCACATCCTATTTTATTTCCATTTAGTTTTGAACCATCTGTATAAATACAGAGTTGGTGTTGAAGATTATGGATTTTTTGTTTAGCAGCTACTGTTAATAAGTTAATTTGTTCATCTTTGTTAAATTCATGGTGTAGTGAAGTGTCATAGTCCGGTGGGTCCCAATCCCACTGTGGCACAATATGTTTGGGATAGAACACAGTGTCGTCAATTGACACCCCTGCATTTTCAAATAATTTTTCTACAAAATCATAGATGTTGATAAATTTTTTAACAGATTTTTGTGATGTTGCAAAATACGGGTCTGAAAATTGGGTGAAAAATTCTTCCTTTGTGAGGTTATTTGTGCTATATAGTCTGGTTAGGAAAGTAGCACAGTTTAATTTAATTAAGAGATGAATGGGGAGCCAGTCTATATCTCTATAAACTAAATAGTTTATTGCGAAGGACGGGAGGCCCAGGGCAGTTTTTAACGCTTTTAGTTCGATAGTTTGTAGTGCTGTTAAATTTGATTTAGTTAAATTGTAAAACGTTTCCATGCCGTATGTTAAACGGCTACGGACCAGGGTCCTGACCAGATATATAAGAAATTTAGGGTCCTGAGCCCATTTTTGTCTGTTCAAAACTTTTATTAGGTTCAGTGCTTTTGTGGCTTTATTTACTAAATGAGTAATATGGCAAGTCCATGAAAGATCTCTTGAAAGATGAACTCCCAGGAACTTAACATGGGGGGAAGGTTTTTTTATTTGATTCTGAATTTTAATTTTAAAGTTATCTTTTTTAATTGGACTAGATGAAAAAACCATAAATTCGCATTTTTGCGGTGAAATTGTAAATCCATTAATGTTTAGATAGTGTACTACTAAATTTGTATTATGTTGGTGGACACCTATTTCGGGGTCAAGAGTGTATCTGACTCCTCGTGCTGTGGGCAGAGACCAGATGGCAATGTCATCTGCATACATTGAGATTCGGCAGCCTTCAAATTTTATTTGTGAAATGTCATGTAGCATAATGTTAAACAATATGGGGGCAATGATGCTGCCCTGGGGGACTCCCATGTCCATTTTATGGTTAGCGGAGAGAGACTGGCCCACCCTGACTCTGAAACTTCGATTCTGTAAAAAAGTATAAATAAAATTATATGTGTTGCCCTCGATACCGAGCTTGCTGATTTTTTCTAATAGCCTCCCATGCCAGACGGAGTCATATGCCCCTTTGATATCAAAAAAGGTTGCAAAGACCTTCCTTTTTCTTGCTAGTGCTTTTCTGACATGGGAGGTAAGTCTAACTACTTGTTCCATACAGGATCTATGTTTCCTAAAGCCTGCCTGGATTGTGGGGATTATATTATTTTTTTCCAGAAAATATTCTAATCTGTTTTTTACGATTCTCTCGTACAACTTGCCAATATGTGGGGTGAGGGAGATGGGGCGGTAACTTTTGGGGTCCCTAGCCGGTTTTCCAGGCTTCAGGACCCCCACCACCTGTGCCTCTTTCCATGCGCATGGCACCTCCCCCCCCTCCCAACATCTGGCGTAAAATTTTAATAAAATCTCGTGAAAAGAAGGGGGCAATTTTTTAAGTATTTTGTAGGAGATTGGATCAACTCCTGTTGCTTTATTAACTTTTCTAATTTGAGAAAGGGACCCAGCAAGCTCGGTCAATTTGAGGGGAGCGTTTATGTAATGTGAATTATTGTTAGATTTAGAAATTATTGGAGTAGAATTACGTCTAGTTTGTTCGTCAGTGGAAAGATATTCAGTCTGACTCGCTTTTGCAAATGTGTCCGCGAGGACTTCTGCGGTTTGTAAATTGTTAGTAGTGATTATATTATCTTTCATAACTCTAGGCTCCCATACCTTGCCTTGGTTATTGATGTAATTAATTTTTTTCCATGCTTTACCGAGATCTCGATAGTCGAGAATCTCGTCTGTATTAAAATATTCCCTTTTAGCTAAATTTATGGCATCATCACAAACTTTTTCGGCTTCTATTTTAGTAACATGGTTAGGCGGGGTGGGGTGACAATCAAAATAATTGCATGCTTTCTTTTTCTTTCGTACTGCTTCCTTAACTGTTTCATTCCACCACGGTTTGGCTGATGGACGGGAATTATTTTGAATTGTTATAGGTGGTATGGAAAGATCACATGCATTTAAAATGGAAGTTCTTATATTTTCATAATGAATTTCTAAGTCCGGATCAAAAATATTGTCATTATTTTGTTTAGAGAGAATAGACTGGAATAAAGGCCAGTTTGCCTTATCATAGTTATATCTGTGTTGATGAGGTTGAGTAGATGATGGAATTTGTATGTTAAAAGTTATCAAAATAGGTTTGTGATCTGACATTAAGGTGTCAGATAGTGGGTACCATTCGTGGTTTACCACTAGGTCGGGGCTAACGAGGGTTAGGTCAATGGCGGTAGGTTTATGTTTAGTGGAGTCCGGAAATCTTGTAGAGGACCCATCATTTAAAAGAATGAGGTGGGAATCATTAATCTGTTGAAGAAGTAAACCCCCCCCCGCCATGTTCACGGAGGGCGGCCTTGGCCGACTCGGCTTTTTTCCGAAGTACCCTCTCCTGTGAACTCAGAATACGGTGTCTCTTAGGTTTGAGTTTGGGGGTTGTTTTAGGTTTTGTGTGCTGTTTTTCTTTGGGGTTTTGTGGTGTCTCAGTCATGTTAGTTGGGGTATGAAGAGATTGGTTTGTAGGTTGTTGGGTGTGAATCTGATTTAGAGCTGTTGCTGGAAGTTTGAAGTTTTGATTTTTGACTGCATTTGAGTAGCTTGGCTTTTGTCTGTCCTCCTGTTGCCAGAGAGGATCTACTGTAGGTGAAAGAGGAGAAGATGGGGGGTTTTGTTTTTTCAAAATTTCGCTTTCCTGGGCAAGTTTGGCCCGGCGTATTGCTTCTGCATAAGCCCCCCCGGCACCCCCCGTGAAAACTTCGCCCGCCGCAGAATTCTGTTGCGCGGCCTACGCGTGATGCAGGTATGCCGGAATATCCGCCGTTCATGCCTGCCTGTACTATAGGGGACCACCACAGTTGATGCATTTGTGGTTATTAGTGTAATGTTTGAGTCTGAGGGACAAGGCTACGTGACACACTTGACGCATGTTTCTTGTTTGTGCTCTACATTGCTCTGATACAAGTGTCCTGAACCGGGGCACACTTTATACATTTTCTAACTGGAGCAAACAACGGGGGAGACTTCAAAGGTTTGGGCACAGATTTTGATTTGTGTGGGGAGCATGGGTTCATTAAATGTTATTTTGACTGCTTTAGATTTAGACCCATCTCGGTTGTTTAATCTTAATATGTGTTTGGCATTCTTGATCAGTGGTAAAAGGTCCTGAATGTTTTCTTCTAGAGGGATGGGTCTGATGACCCCCTCCGTTGAAGCTGTTGGTATAAAGCATTTGATGTTTATTTTTGAAATTTGTTTCAGATTGGAAAGTTTGGTTTGCTGTTCGGCGGAGGTACAGCCTATCAACAATCGATTGCCGGCCAGGGATCTCTGACTGGCGATGTCGCCTATGGCATTCTGCCACAGGCGCATCCCAGTCACTGGGCCAAGGCCCTTAATGGTAGCGGGACCCGTGCCCTGATCTTCGACTATAACCGGGTACTTCAAAAAAGTCGGCTTTGGAGGGTCTTTTGAGTTTTCCCTCAAGTGAGCGGTAGTGTGCGCGCGCACCCGTCTGGGTCTTGGTCTCGGAATGGGCCTTGACCCTTTCTGGTTCTGTTGTTGTTCTTGTTGTTGTATGTCTATGTTTGTATTGGTAGTGGACCCCCAAATTGAGTCCATGGTGTGTGGGTTATCTTTAGATGGGACAGTTGTGGGGGGGGTGCCCATGGTGTTTTCCCCTTCTTTGGTGTGGCCTGTGTTTGCGTCCCGTGAGGGGGATGGGCCTAGACACTGTACTTGTGGATTGATAGGGCTAATTTCCTTTTCCATGGTACGTAAATCTTCTTTTGTTTTCTTATTTCCTGGTGACAGACTGGGACTGGAGGGACTTGATTCGTCCCCTCTGTTTCTCTTTCTAGTTGGTGTGGTTGGGGTGCTTGTGTTTGAGGGGACGGGACTCCCTATAATCTGTTCACGAAGAGGGAGCTTTGGCTCAACCTCAATAAACGTGTTTGAGTCACACAAGCTGTCAAAAAGTGTTTCGAAGCTACTTTCCGTACATGTTTCCTGTATGATGTCTCCCCCCCCCCTCCCTTCCCTCTATCTTAGAACTTTCCTCGCTCATGGTGCCCTAATTACATATTTCTAAACATGAAACAAGAAAATAATATAGAGGAAAATAATAAAGGATGGGGAAAAATGTTTGTTAGTATGATAATAGTATATACACAATGCCTCCCCAGGCCAAGAGATAACGCAATTTACAATGAGTTAATGAATTTCGGTCGATCGGCCAGAGGCTCGATTCATGCCACTTAACTGAGAAAAGGCCCTCGGTGGAGGGTGGTGGTGTCTGGCAGGGCTAGAAGTAGTCACGTGGTCCGGTGGCCGTAGCGGGGAAGGCAGGCAAATCCGTTTGGGGCGAAGTGTCCCCTTTCTTTTTCCTTTTCGAACGCAGCAGTGGCGTAGAGGTCTCCTTTTCTTTTCAAGCTTGTGCGAGAGCAATTACTGGAGTTGTTGACGGCTCGGCGGCTAGCAGCTGAATGCAATTTGACTGTCCAGTGGATGCCAACTTGAGCAAGAAGACATTCTACAAGAGAATGGTGTCCTCTTTGCACCAAATCGAAAATCCATAATAAAAGCAAACCAGCATAAAGTTAAACCAGAAATAGTAAAAATCTTATGGAAATCTTATGTAAAATGAAGAAAGCAATAATGTTCTGAAATTTTAATTTCAAAACCTAATAGACATGACCAGAAAGGGCCAACTACTGAGATGATATCCAAAGTAAGGATAAAAATAGATATCAGCACTTGAAGCTCCGTTTGATAATGTTGTTTGATATACACAAGACATGTGTTGTTTTTCTTATGCTTTTTACAATCTTCAAAATATCAAACTTTCATATCAAACAATAGTTGCCGTGATTTGTTTATAAAAACTGGTTCTATGGCCTCAGTTCACCTCCCAGAGAGAAGAGCTGTCACTGTAGATTTAAACATAAATATCTTAATACCCAAAGGCTCTTTGGGTTTGATACCCAGTCTCCCCCGTTTTAGTGTGACAACGCAAGTGACCACACAGCTGCAGTTACTTTGAACATTTTGCATGAAAACAGACTTTTGCAGAGTTTGGCTGGTCTCCCAACCACTTAATATATTTGACTTATTTCCTCACAATGTTTCTCTATTATTATATGTGAAACACTAGTGAAGGGGGAAGCAAATCGAGATAGTTGAATATGCTTGAGCGTCTGTCGAGGGCACTATTTTTGACATACCTCAGTTGACCTGGTCTGGTACCATAACCGTTTTGTTAGAAAGGATATTCAGGTGCGTGTGTTCTAATGAGGGATACATCTAAACGTTTGACTAGCCAGAAGGAGGATGCACACTGCCAGTTCTCCATATTGCAAAATATATGGAGTGCCCCTCGTACTACTAACAGTATTCAGTATTGCTGTATAGCTATCATTTCTTCCATTGGTCCATTATACAGTATTATGTTATTAAATGATAAAATAAATATATTCTTCGACTCATAAGGATACCATCGCATCCTGATGCTAGTCTAACTTCATAAACTTTCTTCATTAATAGTGGATTTATGTACTTCCTAAATTGTTATGTACACATAACGTGAACAATACAATACAATGACAATGTTATTAAATGGATTTGTAAACCTCTTGTCCTGAACGCATCACGGTAATACGTACGAGCCATTCACCCAACACCAGTTTATTTATGACGTAGGTGTTGTTGTTGTTTCGTATCCATGTGTTAAATTGAATCTTGGTTGTACAATGGCGGGGAGGCTGTATCAATCTTATGCAGAAGTTGGGTTTTTCATCTTTGATCTGTATTTTCACGATTGTATCAGTAACCGTGCTAGGTGGTCCACACAGTTTTAGTTTAACATGACTGTTTTGTTATGATTATGTCTGTCTTGCCAATGCCACTTTAGTTTGATTTTGAATGAGCATTATATTGACTGTTTTTGCTTGACCACCCAATTGTCTTTTTTTTAGTGTAATGCACGTGTGTGTATGTGTGTGTGTGTGTGTGTATGTGTGTGTGTGTGGATGTGTGTGTGTGTGTGTGTGTGTGTGTGTGTGTGTGTGTGTGTGTGTGTGTGTGTGTGTGTGGATGTGTGCGTGCGTGCGTGTGTGCTTCCAGCTAAGTGATTATAACAGTGTCTGAGACATGGCTATGTGATGCAGACAGCAATGAATCTATTCACATGAGTAATTTCCAGCCACCTTTTAGAATAGATAGACCAAACAATACTCATGGTGGTGTGGCAATATAATTATGCAAAAAATAATGTATTTGGTAAACCTCGATGTGGCCATGGCGTAGAAGCCACTTGGGTTGAAACCAAACCAGGCTTCTTTATTGATTGGGTCTTATAATAGACCATCTAGTTCTAATGTAAACTATTGGGATTTGGTTGAGGACAGCATCCGCAAGGTTAATGACACTGCAACAAAATGTCTTATGCTTGGTGACTTCAATACAGATTTTATCAACACACCCTCTCGCCATTTAACCGATATACTAACTCGTTACAGTTTAAGTCAGCTTGTAGATGAACCAACTAGAGTTACTGAACTAACTCGTACATGTATTGATCTAATAATTACTCAAAGCCCTAATATAATTAATTCAATTAAGGTCCTGCCTGCCATCTGTAGTGACCATAGCATTCCATTTGTCTCCGTCAAAAACACTATTGTTGAAGAGCAATCATTTAAAAGAACAATATTAATTATAATAAACTAGATAAAACTGCATTTTGTAATTTATTACAAGAGATAAATTGGAATGAAATTATTCACAATTATACTGTAGACAAATGTGTCGAGCTCTTCTCAGAAATAATTATTTCCAAAGCCAAATTATTCATGCCTGTTAAGACTGTAAACGTCCGCCCTACCGACATCCCATGGATGACCAATGATATTAGGCTACTTATTGAGGAGATAATAGATTTACATGATAGAGCCAAGTTAACTAACAAACCCGAAGACTGGCTTGAATTTCGTCGATTTAGAAATTATGTAACCGAGAAAGAAAGACAACGTCAAATAGAGTACATAATCTGAATCAGAAAGGAAAGTAATAACCCAGTGTAATTGTGGAGCAAAGGAATGGTGGAAACTTGTAAAGTCATTTCTAAACAAAAAAGGTATTGATTCCTCAACCTAAATCAAAGCAAAGCTGTAGGACCAGATCTTGTTTGCAACAAATAACGCATTGCAGCTCTACCAGTTATTTTATACCCATGTTGATAAAGGCCTTCGCACACTAGCATCAGGCGTCAATGGTTTCTCAGAGCAACGCCTTGACGCGTGGACGCCTGCATCACAGCACACATTGTAGCGAGGCTGTGGGCGTATCTCCCCACACGATTCTTGTCGCTTCGCCTCTTGTCGCGCGAACTTCTTTATTTGGAAAGCAAGGAAAGATTACTTTAGCGTCAAACCTCCTTCTAGAAACAACAGTATGGCTGACCACGATGATTCGTCTTCTTCAGAAGATGAAATGTGTGTCATTGTTTGTGCTGCTTTATTTCGGGTTCGAGCGAGTCTGCCATTTTTTTTTCTTCAATCAGATTTATGGTCCTTCCGTCCGTTGTGATTGGCTAGTTTCACGATATCTGCGATCTTGAGCATCAAGATTAGAGCCACAAAAAATCGCGCAGCTACGCATCAAAAATCCTGCCGCGCCCGCGAATCTCTCACACGCAAGCGGCGCATCACACTGCGCCTTGCAGCAAAAACTCGCCGCGATCTCGAGATCTTGACACTAGTGTGCGAAGCCCTTATTAGCTAACAGAGGCTTATAGTCCCGAGGATGATAAGTCACAAAACGGGTTGAATCGTTCAACTTAGTGCACGCATACCTTCAATTACCACACATTCTGCTTCTTGTACTTTTAACTTTGTAAAATGCAACATTTTACTATTCTTTTATTGCATATTGTTTTTATTTTAACCAATCATTGTTCGAACGTAAGAACGAAAGTAAAACAGCAGTAATCCACAATGGCGCTTCACGTTCAGAGCAAAGTGCTTATCATCACTTTCCGAAGAATTCAGTATGTGACGCAGTTTTGATTCATCGATTATAGAGTGGAGAAGTGTATTTACGATGTGCATGTATTAATAATAATAATAATAATAATATTTTCACTTATATAGCGCGATACAAATGATGCGAAAAGCAAGCTCTCAGCGCTTTGCAATCATTGATAAAACCATGTAAAAATATATATTATAAATTAACACATTGACACACCATTTTTCATAACAATGATATAGAATAATATTAACAGTATTTAATAACACAGAGAGAGAGAGAGAGAGAGAGAGATGAGAGAGTGAGAGCGAGAGATGAGAGAGAGAGAGAGAGAGAGAGAGGAGCGGGAGGAGTGGAGGGGTCAGGGTAAGGGGGGGGGGGGTCAGGGGTAGACAGACAAAAAAGCGGAGACAAGTAGGCAGGGGCAAACTTTGACAGGAGTAAGACAGAGAGGCAGAAAGAAAGAGAGAGAGACTGTTGAGGGGAGAGAGACAGAGAGATAGAGGGAGAGGGGGGGGGAGGGAGGGGGGAAGGGAAGAGGGGGGGGGGGGGGGACGGGGGCAGGGGGGGGTGGGGGGGGGACAGGTAGACAGAGCGAAGGAAACAAAGAGCCACATAATAAGAAAATTCACAGTAAGAGAAAAAGGCACTAAAAACACCTAAAGCAAAATTAAACACTTTCATTATTTCTAAGAATAAATAGCAACTAAAAAACCTTTTTAAGCAATGTTAAAATAATTAGCATTTTTAAGATAATAAGTTTCTAAGACTTTAAGCGCAATTTACATAAAATACAATTATATTACCCCCCCCTTGCCCTTCCCAGCGGCCCCCCCTCCCCCTTTCCCCCGTTCCCCTCTCGTGTAAAACCAGAACAATTCACACCTAGCAGAATAAAAACAACACATTAAAAACAGTCTTCTAGAAGGAAAACAGTAAAAAAAGTCCAAAAGTATGCATCAAAAGACACACAAAACTCATGCGCATATGACCGACATTAAGGGGCAAAAAGTGTGCTTTTACAGGATGTTTGTTGAAGAGAGGGTGTTTTCAGTTGTTTTTTAAAGGTGGGTAGAGACTGGATTTGGCGGAGAGTTATTGGTAGAGAGTTCCAAGTGACAGGGCCAAAGACAGAGAAACTTCTTTTGCCGAAGGAGTTGAGAGAGAAGCGGGAGACAGAGAGAAGGTTGGCATCCTGAGATTGGAGAGCTCTTGAGGGCGTGTAAGGACAGACAAGATCAGATGAATAGGATGGCATACATTCCAGATTGACAATCTGAAAACAAATTATGGAAATGTTATACTCAATGCGGGCTCTCACTGGGAGCCAGTGCAGGGTCTTCAGTAGCTCAGTAACACTGGATATTTTACTCTTTCTAAGAACAAGTCTGGCAGCGTGATTCTGAATGCGTTGGAGTTTGGACAAGTGGAAGCAAGATTTTCAAGCTGCGCTGAACGATAGAGCTGAGAGTCGTCAGCAAAGAAATGGTACTGAGTGCTTAACTGTGCAATAAGAAAGCTGAGGGGCCTGGTATACATAGTAAAAAGAACAGGCCCGAGCACCGAGCCCTGGGGCACACCGAAGTTGAGCTCAAAATTTGCAGATCTAACACCGTTTGTCAGGATACATTGTGTGCGGTTTTGAAGATAAGAAGTGAACCAGTTCAGGACCGTTCCTGAACAACCAAAGTGCTGGGATAATCTAGCGAGTAAAATACCATGATCAATGGTGTCGAACGCGGCCGACAAATCGAGTAACGACAAAATTGTAACACAACCCCTGTCAGAAGCTTGTAAAAGATCATTTACAACCCTAAGCAAGGCAGTTTCTGTACAGTGATGCTTCCGATAGGCTGACTGAAAGGGTTCCAGAAGGTTGTTGGACTCTAAATGAGCGACTAACTGCGGAGAGAACAATGCGC
>JAGGCT020004101.1:386033-420310 GCA_017654935.2 Phymorhynchus buccinoides | reverse complement strand
ACACACACATATTCCCCACACGCACTAATGCTATTCTCTCACATAATCGTCTTTTCACCCCCCCCCCCTCCCACATTCCTCCACTCACACCCACACACTTAACACACGAAACATCCCTACCTGACAAATGACCCCATTCCATTAAAGGGTGCTGTGAGATCGTCCCAGTAAGTAAAGCTTGATGACGCTCTGAAGGACAATCTTTACTATGGTCTCTAAGTGGTTGTGTAAGTGCTTTAAAACGAGTAGGTCAAATGCATTTTCTTCAGCGCTTCTTTCATAATTTCAAATGCCTCAAATGGCATTTTGGCCCAGAGGGCGTTAAATCTCTACTTTTCTCTCTCTCTCATTTTCTTCAGCTGGGCTAGATTTGAGACTGCGTTTTCTCAAAATGGCCGAAGCTCACCCTACAAACTTTAAATGCTCACAACCCTGAAACGGAAACAGATACAAGAACGGACCTTGTATCATTAGAAACAGACTTGACTGAAGTTTTCAACTGTATAATCGTATCAGAATGGGGATGGGTGAAAAAATTTCAGGAAAATATTACTGACTTCTAAATATTTAGTGATGAATCCTCTGCTCTTCATGCATGCCACCAGACGCATCTGAATGTATTCAGGGGACGAATCGTAACCAATCAGCAAACAATTCGAATGAGGAAAGAAAAGGGGGGGCATCATTTCACGCCAGACATATATTTTTTGGAAAACCGGTGACTGCATAAAATAATTTTACCCATGAAAATAAATACTCTTTTCCTCATTCAAATTGTTTGCTGTGTGGGAAAGATTCGCCCCTAAATACAATCAGAGGCGTCTTGTATACAGATTCATCATTAAATACTGAGAAGTCTGGGATATATTTCTACTATTTATTATTATTATTTTTTGTTTGTACGGATGGTTGTTTATATTGTCCGCCATTTTGAAAAATACGACACTAAGTCAGTAAGTGACGTGGCTTTGTATATCGATTTCTCGGCAAAGATGTAGATCGTTAACACCCTCCCGCTCTATTTCTTGGTTCTTTCCGTGTATATTGAGCACTTAAATATCAATATTTTAATTAATAGTTGACTTTATTTCTCACATGAAAGAAGAATGGTTCTAGTGAGCTTTCGAAGGGTATTTATTTCTCATGAAACACGGTACCAGTAACCTAAAGGAAAGCTGAGCAGGAGACCTGCCGGACCTTCTTTCTTCAGAATGATTTATTAATTAACATTACTGTTAGCCTTCTTCTTTGATAGAGAGATGTCATGCAAAGTTGGTGACTGACTCTCGCTCTCTCTCCCACAGGGTACCTGTTTTTTTTTTTTTTCTGTCTGGTCTCTGTCTCCCACAGACTAGTCTATGTGTCTGTCTCTGTCTCTCTATGCCTATTGCTAGTCTCTTTCTTCCTCCCGCGATTTTTGTGGCGATACCGGGGGGTCTTTTGTATAAAGCAGGGCTCACAGGGACCCCCGTTTGGGAGCCCTATGGAAGTACTAAAATTCTAAAGGACCATCTAAAAGAATGTGCAGGGGGTCCTAGGGATGCACTAGAAAAATTATTTTAGCATTAGCATTCGCAATGCCACTGGGACCCTCTCTCCCGCCTCTAGGACCCTCTATGCTGTATTTTAGTGAAGGAGTCCCTGGGACCCCTCGTTTTGCTGGACGATTGGGAGCCCTGATAAATAGTCCCCCCACCTTCTGGATGTTCTAACCATACATTTAGATGTGACGTAACAGAGTGTAGTTATCGTGATTTCGTTTCGTGTTGTTCCTTATATAAGTGCGGTTTTGTGGTGGTGTTTTTTACTTCTTTGTGAAGCGCTTTGAGCCCCGTAAGGAGAATAAGCGCTATAAAAATGGTCATAATTATTATTACTATATACTATAATCTGCATTGTTAAAAAGTTGGGACTTTACTGGTGATGCACTGCCTCTGGGCATTGCCTCCAGGGACCGTTCCCACCATCTTATATCTAAATTATCCTACTAATTATGTAATGTCCCATATGTGTCTGTTCCAGACCGGAGGACGTTTTTAACCCTTTCACCGCCAAAGTCGCATTTTAGCACCACAGTGACTTAACACCTATGCCACTTAAAAGGCTTCAAATTGGGGTCTGTTATCCAAAGACCCAATTGTCTTAGTTTGGGGGAAGTAAGGTTAGACCTTGTTTTATATATGTCACAGAAGAATTCCCAATACTGCTTTTTTTGATGGATTTTGTTCTCTACCCAGGTATATTTAATGGAATGTTTTTGGCTGAAATATGGCTGGCGGTGAAAGGGTTAAGCAGATTTTCAATCCTGGATGTTCAGTCAGTGTGCTTGTAACTTCCTCTAATCTGTCACTCTCTTTGACTCTGCCTTTTCCCTTTGCTTACTGTCATCTACTATCTTTCTGCCTTACTAGCATTGGTCCATTCTCATGCCTAAAATTTTCTCAAGACACACTTTCAAAAACAGTCGAAGTCGGGCATGCCAGCTGGGCCTAACTATTTCTCAGTTAGGCGCATTACGGCAGCGTGACTCACCTGCGCTCATAATTGTCACTGAACACTGTCTGAGCGATCAGAGAAGAAGAAGAAGAAGAAGAAGTCTCTTTCTGTCTCTGTGTCAGTTATGTGTTTCTCTGACAGTGTGTATACTGCATCTCTCTTGGGTTCTTCACTCTGTCTATCATATGCCTCTCTCTCTCTCTCTCTCTCTCTCTCTCTCTGTCTCTCTCTGTCTCTCTCTCCCTCTCTCTCTGTCTCTCTCTCTCTCTCTCTCTCTCTCTCTCTCTTGCCTAAAATCTTTATCCTTGTCAAATAAAGTTTTCCAGTATCCAGTGTCTCTCTCTCGTTAACTGCACATTGTCTTTATACTGGGTTTTTTTTTTAAAAGGTCGGGTTAAAAAAAAAGAGGTCAATACCTACACAATTTACCCCGTTATTAAAAAACAAATAAATATTTCATTCATCATACCTATCTATCTTTTGTTTACAAACACATCGCCTCACTGCCTTGGAGAAATCTTTTTTAAGACGAAAATTTAGGTGTTTTTTTTACTTCGCTTCTTTTCCCATCTTCACCTGTTTGTGTTAATGTGTAGCGTTGTGATGTGCTTTAGTTCAATTAAAACAAATAAATATGTAAGTTATGTTCGTTCGATTTCTCTCGTTCCCGCCCCCCCCCCCTTTCCTCTGTTTTGTTGTTGTACACACAAGCTTAGCTCATCTTAGCTACCAGCGCTAACTGCAGTCACCTGCCACCAGACGCACTGAGTTATTGAGACGATCAGCCATTGAACCGCCAAGTGTGGAGATACTGATCAATTATTGATTCTGTTCGGGGTCAGTAATTTGGGCCACAGAGAAAGAGAGAGAGAGAGAGAGGAGAGAGAGAGAGAGAGAGGGAGAGAGGGAGAGAGAGAGAGAGAGAGAGAGAGAGAGAGAGAGAGGGAGAGAGAGATGGGAGAGAGAGAGAGGGGGGAGAGAAGAGAGAGAGATGGAGAGAGAGAGAGGGGGGGGAAGAGGAGAGAGAGAGAGAGAGGAGAGAGGAGAGAGAGAGAGAGAGAGAGAGAGAGAGAGAGAGAGAGAGAGAGAGAGAGAGAGAGAGAGAGAGAGAGAGGACAGAGACCAAAAAATGCATAAAAGAATAGAAAATAACAACAGGCATGTTCACAGTAAATTGAAGAACATGCGGAAAAAAATTCGAGAGAGAGTGAGAGAGAGAGAGAGAGAGAGAGAGAGAGAGAGAGAGAGAGAGAAGAGAGACACACAACAGGCAAATGCAACTTATTTTATTGGCGATAGCTTTACATAGCTCTTCTGTGAGAGAGGGAGAGAAGAGAGAGAGAGAGAGAGAGAGAGAGAGAGAGAGACGACGAGAGAGAGAGAGAGAGAGAGAGAGAGAGAGAGAGAGAGAGAAAACATAGACAATGAGAGAGCATCCGTGCTGGCATCAGCATCTTATGCCCTTTATTACCATATAAAACACTCTGCCCCCAAATAATGCAGTGTCATCATCTCCTGGGCATCAGGTTTTCTTTCCTGTGGTAATCCGCTTAAAGACCCACCACGTCACGTCTCAAAATCACGGTTTTCACGAGTTGTTCCTCTTATAGCTGGCAAGAAATCTTAAGAAATCTTCCTAGCATACGAGGGAATGTGACACGTGACGTGGGGGGTCTTAAAGGATTGGCCTCACTTATTTCCCCTTCAGTTCCCTCCCACCCCTCCCCTCTCCACATCACCAAAGAAAAAAACGCTGAAGTAAACAGGTTGTTTTGTCCTTTTTAATATGAAAAAAACACGTTTCAAGGAATATCCTCGTTATCAAGTGAAAATAACAGAAAGTAAAGTAAAGATCAGAGATTGAAATAGCAAAAAGAAAGGACTGAGCAGATTTCAAAATAAATGTGAGGGCTGGTAAAAAAAATATATATAGTGAGCACATACTAACCGTGCATTGAACATCAAAACTAACAAGGCAACCAAAAACTTCTTGGGACATGCAATGACAAAAAGACAAAGCTGAGTTGGTATTCACTTTGATTAAAACATGCATGCACACACACACCACATACGCCACACTCACACATAACGCACACACACAAACACACGCATGCATACATGCATGCACACATTACTCAGATGCCCACATACACGCATACACACATAAACACACACAGTTGCATACATACATGCACAAACACACACACACACATATACACACATATAAAAGCCCACCCCCTACACCTTGAACTCTGGTTGGCCCAGTACACATAAACACGCATGTAGACGCATGCAGTATGTTTTATTTTCTTAGGTACTTTATAGTCACAGAGGTGTTTCTGTGAAATTCGGGTTGCTCCCACCTGGAGAGCGCGTCGCAGCCAGAGGCGCGCCACCCAATTTTTTTTTTTTTTTTTTTTGCATGCGATTTTTGTCACTGATGAGGGAGGTTGGGGGTGGGTGGGGGTAAATTTTGGACCAAATGACAACTTTTTTGTTGCCCACTGGGTTGAAACGTATGCTAAGTGCATGGGCCACACGGAACCTCGGTTTATCGTCTCATCCGAAAGACTCCACGTTCAGACCGTTAAGGCCTAGTGCAGAATGAGAGGAAAAAATCCCCTGTACCCAGGTAATAACCCAGACATAAACATGCGCACGTACATACTCAAATGCGTGCACACACACACGCACACAACACACACACACACACAACACACACACACACGCATACACACACACATCCCCACAACTACAACCCAACCCCACACTTTATTTTATTACTGTATTTTTCGGACTATAAGGCGCACATTATTATAAGGCACACCCCATAAACTTTACACAAAACCCAGGTTTTGATATTACAGTTTCTTACTATATTATTATCAGTCATGCTGTAAGTCACAGGGGTCTCAGTCTAACAAAAAAATATCGCCTTATAATTCGTAAAATACGGTATTTATTATGACATTTGTGTCGATCTTTTTGTTCCCCTATTGACATGGGCATGTGGCCCAGATCCATTAAAAAAAGTTGTCAACTTCTCCCCCCCCCCACCCGAGCACTGAATCCCCACACAGAGCCCCCCCCCCCCACCCCCCCACCCTAGGACAGGTCTGTTAGAGATCAACCCCACCCTAGACAATCCCCTCCCCCATCCACCCCCCTTATGCTCTCTCTCTCTCTCTCCTCTCTTTGTTTTCTTTTCTAACACTTTCTTCTTTGTTGTTGGCTAAGATGTAAGCAAGCCTGTACCGTGCTTAATCTTTCTCAACAATAAAAAAAAGATTTGTTTGTTCGTTGTTTGTCTGTCTGTTCATTCTCTCTCTCTTCTTTCTTTTCTAATACTCTCTCTCTCTCTTTTCTAATAATTTCTTCTTTGTTGTTGGCGAGATGTAAACAAACCTGTACTGTGATTTATTCTTTCTCAACATTAAAAAAGATTGGTTCGTTCATTCATTCGTTCTCTCTCTCTCTCTCTTCTTTCTTTTCCAATATTTTCTTCTCTTTGTTGTTGCCGAGATGTAAGCAAGCCTGTACTGTGCTTATTCTTTCTCAACATTAAACAAGATTTGTTTGTTCATTCATTCGTTTGTTTTCTCTCAGGGCCGGATCTAGGGGGGGTGCTTTGGGTGCTGCAGCACCCCCCCCCCCCCCTCGGCTGTCAAAAATCCCAGAATGCAACTAAGGACAAAGGAGATGCTCTTGCAATAAGGTAATAATGTTTGATTTTCTTTTGTGTGTTATGACTGCAAGCTAAGCAAGGTGCAAAACTGATAAAAAATGCTTTTAAGAAGTTCTGTTCTGAGCTCACAGGAGATGCCAAAAAAACAGTTTCAAAATGTTGAAAACTCGTTTTCGGCCCCACCAGGGCTTTGCCCCTGGTCACCATTACTAGTATGCAATTGAACTAATATGGGGGAAAAGTGAAAAATATTAGCGTGTTTTTCGATTTTAAGAATACACGCTATTTTCACGCTTTCCCCATGGCAATACGGCACTATACTAGTAAGGATATTACTAGTATTACTACTGTCATGGGAAAAAAGCACCCACCCTTCAAAAGTCTGTGATCCGGCCCTGTCTCTCTCTCTCTCTCTCTCTCAGGGCTGGGTGTAAAAAAGTATGTATACTTATCTACATTACCCTGTATAAATAAAATTTTGTTCGTTCGTTCTCTCTCTCTCTCTCTCTCTCTCTCTCTCTCTCTCTCTTTTCTCTAATACTCTCTCTCTCTCATCCCTTCCCCCTCTCTCTCTCTATCTCTGTCTCTCCCTTTTTCTTTCTCTTCTAATATTTTCTTCTTTGTTGCTGGCGAGATGTAAGCAAGCCTATTCTTTCTCAACATTAAAAAAGATTTGTTCGTTCGTTGTTTGTTCGTTTCTCTCTCTCTCTCCCTCATCTCTCTCTCCCCCCCCCCTCTCTCTCCCCCCCTCTCTCTCTCTTCTCTCTTCTACATAGCTACATACATACCGATACTCTCTTCAAATTTTTAGAACATCGTACCAAAAGGGAAGTATGACTACATATTCGCTCTACACTATTGTTTAAAGGACTGTGTTGCTCGCTACCAAGTTAACATTGTGTTTTGAACCAATTCACCAATGTTCATAACATCTGAACACATTGTCTAGGATGCTGATGTGCGTTTGGTTGCTTTCATTTTATATACTGTAAATTTTAAAAGAGGACAAAGAGGACAACCTTTCTCTTGTAGAAAGTCTTCTAGCTCAGTTTGAATGTTCACTGTGGACATACTTTGCAGGCCGATATGCAGACTGAAGAGTCTTTCTCAAAGACGAAACAGCTGTCTTTGCATAGGCATTGTCTATCTCCCCCATTGGGAGAAAAAGTAAATCAGCACATTATTTTCTTTTATTCTTTTCAGAACACAGAATAAATTGTAAAGTTAAAATTAAAGTTATTCAGTTTCTTTCTTAGGTTCACAAACTTAAATATTGGACACAAAACAAGTTTTTTTTAAGCAAACTATATATATAAGAGGAAAGTTTAATGGTGTGGTTGTTGTTTTTTCTTCAATTCTTGTACGTTTGTACTGTAAATTTTAATATAGTTTGCGAATGTAAGTATATGATTACCAGCCACGAACGAAGAGAGCGAAAAGCTGGTAATGTTTTCAGTGCATTCTGAAGCCGACTACCTGACTGGCTGATCTATGTTAACATGATAACGTTTGAATGGAGTGACCTAGGACGTTCACATTTTGCATGCTGATAGGTACTGAGAATATCTAGGCCAAGTTCGATAATTGAAGGTCATAGGTCAAGTTCACTGGAGCCGAAAATGCTGCCAAATACCTGGCACGATAACGGAGGGACCTATAACGGTCAAAGTATGCATGCGGGTAGGTACTTAAGATGTCTAGGCCATGTTAAAAAATGAAAGTCATAGGTCAAATGTCAAGGTCACTGGAGCCACAAATGCTGCCAAGCACCTGGCACGATAACGTTTGAATGGAAGGATCTAAGATGCTCAAATTTTGCATGCGGATAGGTACTAAGAATATTTTGGCAACATTTAAAAATGAAGGTCGTAGATCAAAGGTCAATATCAATGGAGCCGGAAATGCTGCCGAACACCTGGCATGATAACGGAGGGACCTAGGACGCTCAAATTTTGCATGTACCAAAGATATCTAGACCACGTTATTAAATTAAGTCAAAGGTCAAGGTCATTGGAGCTGAAAATGCTGCTGAGCACCTGGCACAATAAACGATTTGAACGGAGGGACCTAGGACGCTCAAATTTTGCATGCGGATAGGAACTAAGAATATATCCGCCAAAACAAAAAATGAAGGTCATAGGATAAAGGGCAAGGCGAAATTTAAAAATGAAGGTCGTTGATCAAAGATTAAGGTCACTGGAGCCAAAAATGCTTCTGAGCACCTAGCATGATAACGTTTGAACACACCCATGACCTAGGACACTCAAAGTCTGCTTGCGGATAGGTACTAATGATATCTAGACCAAGTTCGAAAAAAACAATGTCATAGGTCAAAGATCAAGGTCACTCTTTGGACCAGAAAATGCTGCCGCGCGGCTGGTGGTCTAGCGTCTTAATGCTCTAGTTTTGAGTCTGTATTTTCTTACAATGCATATTTTGCTGGCATGTGATTGTTATTGGTTGTAAGAATGTTTCAAATTTTATTGCATTTTGCAAAATACAGATATTGTTTTATTGTTAGTCTTTTGGCCTACTTGTATGTGTTTGCAATGTAGTTTAACCTTTACCGGATCATGCTTTTGACTACACAGACACGATGGCGGGGGTCTTCCACGACCCCCTACTCAGCAAAGAGCGAATTCCTAGGTGTTTATCCCTGTCCAGATGAGTCACCATGTGTTTATCCCTGTCCGGATGGCGGGGGTCTCCCACGACCCCTACTCAATGCACTGCAGTGCTCTTTAAAGTAGGGGTCGTGGGAGACCCCCGTCATCCGGACAGGTATATCAAAATTACGCGTCATATTACGTCATTTATATTTTATACACATTAATGAAATTTAACACACTTAAAGCCATGTACGTTTTTGACAAAGTCATGAAATTTCATGAAGATTGCTTAACTAGTTTTAGAGATATAACATGTTTTGTGTGTCAAGGGGTCGTGGGCGACCCCAGAAGTCCGGTAAAGGTTAAGAGTTATACAATGCACAATAATAAAATATACAATACTTAAAACTTTGAACCCTTCCATTGCTTCAAACACACACATCTCAAAGGGTTGGAAGCAGTCAGGCATGTTTATCAAATCAGATAAAGTCAAATTTCATACTGAGTATGACAATTTCGTTCAAATTTAGCCAAGGAAGTGGCGTTTAGTCATTTCATGAAATTCCTGGTGCCTGATTTTAGTAATTACGTGAAATTACTAGGATTTTTATTAATTTCAAGAAATTACTGAAAATCCTATTAATTTCACGTAATTAATGATTTCACATATTTACGGTAACATATACATTCCACAGCCTATAATGTAGAATGTGTACATTCTATGGGATTTTTGTAGAAAGTTGATGTCGGTATACTTTCTATGGGTTTTGTTGTAGAATGTATACATTACACGGGCTGAAATGGAGCCCGTCAACATTACACGGCCGATAGAAGGAGAAAAGTGTAGAAAGTAGACTATACTTCGAAAGAGGGACGTCTCTCAACATTACATACATTACATATATATTGTTGTCAATGGTTTCTTCATCTCTTCAGGGTATTCAACAGGTCTCGCCGCGTTTCAGTTCATTTTGTGCCCCAAGGTTCAGTCTTAGGCCCTTTCCTTTTTGTTCTTTATACCCAACCTCTCTCCGCCATCATCAACCAGCATTCTCTTCTACATCATAGCTTTTCTGATGACAATCAACTGTACATTTCTGCCCACCTGAGTCAGTTAGATCAAAAATGATTTCTTCTTCTAAGTTGTGCATCTCTGCTGTTAAAACATGGATGTTTTACAACAAACTGCAACTAAATGCTGAAAAGACATGAGATGATTCTTGTAGCCTCTAACCACACAATTAAAACTCATGGGTTCTCCCAGGTTCTGTCGACATTGATGGCACTGAGATCAAGCTATCTTTCACATCCGTCCGCAATCTAGGTGTTACTTTGGACCAAACCCTTTCTGTCAAACAGCATGTTTCCAATGTTTGCAAAGGCTTGCTATCTAGAACTTCGAAGAATTAGTTCCATCTGCCGTTTCCTCTCTCAAGATGCCCTGAAGACTCTAGTATGTGCTTTTGTTCTGTCTCGCCTTGACTACTGTAACTCACTTCTTGCTGGCTGTCCATCAACTCTCATCTCTAAGCTCCAACGGGTCCAGAATAATGCTGCTCGTCTCATTTCTCGCTCCCCTAGTGTACGATCATATCACTCCGGTTTTTCGTTCCGTACATTTGCTCCCAGTTCTTAAGTCATCACGTATTGACTACAAAATTCTCCTTCTCGTCTTCAAGTCACTGAATGATCAAGCTCCCCTGTATCTCTCTGATCTTCTTCATCTCTATGCCCCAGCTCGCCAACTACGTTCGTCTTCTGATTCTCGTCTCCTCTTCCCTCCCTCCATCCGTCTCAAATCTGCTGGCCAACGTTATTTTTCTTGTCAAGCACCATCTCTTTTGAATTCTCTGCCTTCTCCTCTCCGACACTCCAACTCAGTCTCCTCATTCAAAAAACCTCTCTTAAAACCCATCTTTTTCCTGCTGCACCCTAAATATTTGATCAGTTGTCTATCGTTGTGTGCACGTGAGGGAAGATTGAATAAGAGGTTTGTGCTGTGCGTGTGTCTTACAATGCATGTGTGGTGTGTGTGTGTGTGTGTGTGTGTGCGTGCGTGTGTGTGTGTGTGTGTGTGTGCGTGTGTGTACGTGTGTGTGTGCGATGTGCGTGCATGCGTGTGTGCGTGTGTGTGTGTGTGTGTGTGAGCATGCATGTGTGCATACATGTGTGCTTGCGTGCATTTTGTTTTTGGGTTTGTTGGGGGTTGTGTGTGCATGCATGTGTGATGTGTGTTTCTTATGGCGTGTTTATCAATTTCTGATGTATGGACATTTGCAATTCAACCTTTAACCCCTTCAATGCCAAGGGCATTTTGATGGCGGACAATTAAATTTGATTTTAAAAAACACACTCAGCATGTAACATTACTAACAAGCATGCAATTTGGCATGATGTTTTCTCAAGATGTGTTTGTGAATTTCTGATGTAGGGACATTTTCATCATCATTCTGTAATCCCTTCAGTGCCAAAGGCATTTTGATCATGGACATCTATAATTAAACGAAAATTCTAGCAAGGGACTAATGAGGAAAACTAAGCATAACCCTTTTTTAAAAAAGTAAGTGGGAAAAGGCTAACTGTTGAAAGTGGTTCTAGGCTGATATATCATATACTTCACTGTCAGTATATAGCTATAACGAAGTTTTTAATATGCCAAAAATACTTTATTTCCTTCCCTCTCCAGTTACATACTCAATGAAAATGACTAATAACAATGCCTGCTTTCAATTTGTTCACAGCCAAGCTTTTTAGTCACTCCATCAGCAAGCAAACCCATTTGATAATGTAAGTGCAAATCACAAAAAAAGAGGAGGGAGGTGTGTGTTCAACAACCCATGACCTGATTCCCTTATTGCGATTAAACTCAAAAGAAGATGCTCGTGGTTTGGTAAGATCAACCTAGTCGTGTGATACAGAATTGAACACTTGTCAAACATTTGGCCATGAAATGCACTGGCCTCGCCTGTCCTTGGTGGGGTTGTTGGATGGATAATTGGTGGTTTCTGGGTGGGGTGTCTTTTGCCTGCGGGTTCTGTAGTCGTGATAAACGGGCTGGTACCCGTATAGGGACATTTCACAAGGACTCCTCTGCATTGTATCTGATGTCACCAAGCCGGGAGAGCCCCCGTATGCTTAATGGAATGTCCCGTGTCCGTGTGTACCATCAGCACCTTCGGGTGTTTCTTTTTCATTATTTTTCACTAAAAGTAGCAGGACTTATTTATTAAATGTCCTAAGCACTGAAGGGTTTAAGCAGTTTGGATTTTGTAACTGAGATGTAGTTCCTAATGGCTGCACATCTCTTTTCAATCTCTAAACTTAACAATCTTTAACAATCTTTTGTTGATCATTTCCAATAAATAATAAAATCGATCAATCAATGCTTCATTTTATTTGCTTCAGATCGCCTTTAATGCTGTGTCAGCCCAATCGACATAGGCTAGAACACAAAAGCTACATCAAAATGTTGTTATGCTCTTCATAATTATGCAGGGGATTGTCTTTAGCTGGATGACAAACTCCTAGCATAACATCGTCAGTCTCCCAAATCCTCCAGTAAGTTGGAGTGTGGCTGCAAACGTGGTCACACATAGTATTCTCATTCCTAGCTGGTGCGATTTGCGATGTGTTGGGATGATCCCTGAAGTCTTTTTAGCCAGGGTATGACAACGACAACAACAACATTTTGCTTCAGTAAAGACAAAAAATTGGTTTATGCGATGGGGTAAAAACAATACAGGACTATAATCAACAGGACTATAATCACCCCACATAATTTATATTTGAGATTATTAAATAAAAAGCACTATAAAACATCAAGCCTAGCCACTCACAGACAACATAGCATAAAAAAGGGAGAAAGACAAAAAAAGTACACCCTCCCACATCACGTTCACGACGTCAACGTTTACGAGTACATCCACCCCCACCCCCCATATCACACCACAACAATCTCTCTCTCTCTCCTCTCTCCTCTCTCATCACATCACACGACACACACACACGATTACACACATTCAACCGTATGAGCGCACGACTACAAACCCACAACATTCATACAGACACAATCTCTGTCTGTATCTCTCTCTTCTGCTCGTCAATTCTCTCTGAGGCACACACACACACACACAGCATCACACACACACACATTCTCTCTCTCCCTCTCTCTCACACACACACATTTATAGGCTTATATTCTTTAGTTCACGGCTTGTGCTTCCTTGGCATTGGGAGCATTGTTTGCTAATGTCAATAAAATTCATATTTCAATTTCATTTCAATTTCTCTCACACACATAATACGCACGCAAAAAGCAGCAACAAAGACACACACACATGCACACTCGCACATGCATGCGCACACTAACACGCACACACACTCACTCGGCGCCCCCCGCTCCCTCTCTTTCTTTTTACACTCACTTATTCTCTCTGCCTGATTACATGCCTATAATAATCTGTGCAGGGCCAGTTAATAGATCTTAGTGTTCGAGTGAAGGCAAGTATAGGCGCTAGTAATTTGTCTTGTTGACTGGTGGGTCAAGGAATCTAGATAGAACGTGCAGTAGTACTTAGTTATCTGAGATAATTGATTATCTAGATTGCTAAACTCTTTTCTTTTTCAGTTCAATTCCGTTGAAGTTCATGGCCTACTCTTAATCTACGTCACAGTACCATATTCTAACATTTTAACACAATGCAGTCATTGTATACACGCACTTTGCTTTCACAGCTTGACATCGATTGAAATCAAAACTGCAGTCAAGTCAAATGAAGTTCATTCGTAAAGTTGGATGGATAACGTCACTTTTGCTCTGAACGCTAAGCGCCATTGTGGATTACCGCTGTCTTACTTTTGTTCTTACATTCGAACAATGATTGGTTAAGATAAAAATTATGTGTAATAAAATAATAGTAAAATGTTGCATTTTACAACGTTAAGCGTACAAGAAGCAGAATGTTTGGTAATTGAAGATATGCGGGCACAAAGTTTATTTTTTACAACTAGATTTGTTGAAGAAGCATTAACTGCGGGCCTCTCTTTCGTTGCCGGAGCTGCCGTTTTCCGTCTGCATTTATCTACCATTATTTGAAATATTAAATAAAACAATGAAATACAGAATTTTTTTGGAATTGTCCCCTTTACCTCAGATAGTGGTTAAGTTGAGTACTCTTCTGAGTCTGATCTATACTATTCTTCTTAATCTGTACGTTAGTGGTTTGAGACGATCTTCACAAAGACGTTTCCGTGACTTCTCATTCTCGGACTTATGATTCTCAGACTGTGAATCAACGACTAGGTTAATCAACTCATAGCGGTGGCGCCATTATGATTGTTGGCCACGAGCGAGTACTTACTGATCTATGACTACAGATTAATCAGCGTACCATTACTTAAAAAAAGTTAAAATGGCCTCTTCTACAGATCCGACGAACTGAAGCCCGCCTCACTACTTTCCTACAAATTTCACGCTACAGGCCTTTCTCACTATCAGACTCTTAAGCGACTTTCCTTACAAACTCCTCTGTCAGAAGAAAAGTCTGTCAATCGGTCACTGCAGCATCATATGACATCCGGCAGTCATAGAACTTCTGTACAGATAAATTCCTACATTCTTCCTCCGCATCTATCGCTCAGTGGAAACAGTCTCCGCGAGCAAGTTTTTGCCCCTGCCAGATCAGTCTATTGGAGGTCATTCAAAAACACCCTTCCATAACCTAGGCCTGGTACCATATCCGCCCTCCTCTAGGCCGCCCCCCCGCCCACCCCACCTCTCACCCTCACATTAAATTAATGAACTAGGCTGCATATGATCAAGTAGTGGTAAATGAAGGGCAAGTGTGCAGCTGTGTGTGCCGTCGGGTGTGTGTTCGCGGGGGCTTCTACGGTAGCCTGATTGGTACTGCCTAGATACTCCGAAAGGTCTGTGTCCGCTTCTCTGCATGCAACAAGCTGCGCCTTTACGGGGGTCTATGCCTTTCCGTAATATTCTCCTTGTGCATGCATGCATGTTGGGGCCCAGATTTTTCCCCGTTTTGATCCGGGGGGTAATCTAACGGCTATGCTATGACGACACTCTGCATGCATCATGCGGGCCCCCGGGGGTCCTCCAAGCTAGATTGGGGCATTTAACGGCGTGAATTACTTTTAACGTCGTACTTTCCCCCTCTATCACACCCCCCCTACCCTCCTTTTTATTTATTAATTAAATCTTCAATACTTATTAGCTTGCTTGATCTGTTTTAACGCTCATAAAGCTGCTATTCTTAACATGGAAATCACTAAGTAATCTTGAATACTTATAGTAATATCCTGTCCCTATTCAAAAAGATATCATCTCCGTGACCATGATATATCTCAACAGTTTCCCTTCCCGACTCCGCTTTTTAACAAAAGACTATTAAATAGGGTAGGACTTGCCCTTTCCATTTAGCTGTTTTTTTTCTTTTCAATTCGAGCCCAACGCGCAATAATGAATTACTATTAATCTACAAGCGTGATGACACTTTTCGCATATAGATAGTAATGGAAGTAGAGTATACCCTGCTGGACAATCTGTTAAAGTTACGCCCACCCCCCTAGTAAAACACCCACACTCAAAATATATCGATGCATTTCACACTCTATCAGCCGGTATTAGAGCCTTGTTCCTTAGAAGAAAGAGGGATAGAGAGAGAGCACGATGACACTGAAGAAGAGAGAGAGAAAGAGGGAAAGAGAGACAACGAGTCTAAGTTCTAGGAGACATCAGAGACGTTTCACATTCCAGACATGACAAGACCTATTGAAAGTATCAACCCATGACTACAATTTCGACATAGGGAGTAATAGATTTCCTCTGAAGAATTTTTGAGAGAATGTAAGAGATTTTTTATTAATCATTCGAGTAGATGGATACATTCATTTAGAATCTCACGGCAGCTACATGTACAATGTAGACATTCTACAAGCTCAACAGAGAATGTATACATTCTACGAGAGACAAGAGACTATCCAAGAGAGGAACAGACTAGAAGGTATTTAGTTACTGAGAATTCGCAGAGTATCAAGACACAGAGGGAGACACACAGAGAAGAACACGACACGAAGACACATGGAGACGGAGGACACAGAGTGGACAGAAGAGCGGAAAAGAAGACCCCTGAGGGCCTGGTAGTAGTGACCCAGGAACAAAGGAGGAGAAAGAGTGGATAGAAATCTCCAGACAGTAGACCACATCTAAAGCGAAGACATCCCAGGAAAAAAAATTAAAAAATTCACCAACAACTTAGTCACAATGTTTTCCAGAGTACCAGAGATATTATATATGCAGATGGGAACATATAGGATACGGGGAGCGTTGAATTATGGTGCATGCACCTATCGAGACGAATACCTCGCATTGGTTGCAACTTCGGGACATATCTCTGGAGTTGCAATAAAAAAAAAACTGCCCCCCCCCCCCCCTTTTTTTTTTTTTTTTCGCGGCAATAACTCCAGAACGTTAACAACGTCTTACCAGAATTTCTAGTGTCGTTCCATTACATGTGTAGTGTTCCAGACCGAAAAAGCTGCAGCTTATACATTAATATTCATGCATATAATGGAAACAATTCCGGTCGTGTGACACACCAACACGAGCACATTCTAACGATTAAACCAGGGTGGCCTACACGGTTAAGCTGTTTAAGGACACACACAACAAAACCTGGTACCTGATTTCAGCTGGCATCACACACACGATTCAGTGGATGAAAAAAGCAAAAAAAAAAAACAACTTCGTAAAAAATAAATTGCTTTACTTACCACACTCGTCCGCTATTAAAAGTCAGCAAGCGGATGCCAACAGATGGCTTATAAGCTTGTACCGTAGGATATGCATGTCAGAGACTTTAAAACATTTTATGTTTAAGGACAAATATTGAGGATGGCCAGTGGCCATAAAATGATAAAATACACTAAAGATAAAAGTAAACATATAAATGGTCAATCAACATTAAAATGACGCACGGTCCAGCCAGTTCTAAGCGATGTACACACTACACAACACACACCACGACGAGAACGCGCGAGCATAGCTGCACGCACACACAACAAACTTCACACGCACGTCACGATTGACGCACGCTAAGGATCATCTTCCCAAGCTACACCATGTACACACCCGCACGCGCTCACATGCACTGAATCCATTGTGCACTGACCTGTAGCGGCAGAGAGCAAGTAATTCTAACAGAATAATATCAAGACAGAGAAAGAGTACGGCATGGTAGCGGCAGGAGAGCAATTTAAGCAGAAAAAGAAGAATTGAAGATAAATTTTGGAGAAAAATGGAAAGCTGATTAATTAATGCAAGAAAAGCCGAAGAGGGAGATAAAAATTAAAAGAAGGAAGGTTTTGGGGGATAGAGCCGGGTATGAGAGGAGCGGAGAGGTAAAGTTAGACAGGATAGAAGGAAAACGGGAGAGAAGAGACAAGAGAGACAAAGAGTAGAGACGAGAGACACCAGTGGGGAGGGGGGGGGGGCGGGGGGGGGGGAGAACGTAGGGGGGGGGGGGGGGGGGGGGAATAGAGACTAGGGGGAGGGATCAAGGGGGGGGGTCAGGGTTCCCACAGTAAACATATCTATGCTAACACGCACTTATTGAGATGAGTTAAGAAAAAGAGCAAGGGGGGTGGTTGTGGGGGGGTGGGTGGGGGGGGGGAACCAAGATTGACAGGCATACAGAGTGACAGACACGTTGACACAGAAAGAGAGAGAGAGAGTAGGGGTAGACGAGTAGAGGAGAGGATAGAGAGCGAGAGGAGGAGCGAAGCAGAGAGGAGAGCGAGGCGAAGGGGGGGGGGGGGAACGGACTAGGCGACGGGGACAGTGTGGGGGGGGGGGGAGATTAGGAATGGACGGAGACCGCGGAGGACTACCACCCCTCCATGGGGGGGGGGGGGGGGGGGGGGACTGGGGATGGGGAGGGACAGGTGCCGCTACTGTTTATTAGTGGGTGGGATGGGGTTTTGGGGGAGTCTTTGATCAAATTTGATTAGAGAGGAAAAATTAATGAACAAGACTAACGCACAAATACCTACCAGCTCTTCATGCTACTGGGGGGGAGGGGGGGGGGGGGTGGCTTGGGGAACCGGGGGGGGGACAGTTTTATATGGGTAGGACCAGGGGAGGGGGGGGGGGGGGGGGGACAGATATTAACAATGGAGACATTATGGGGGGGGGGACAGGCAAAACACTTAGGGGGGGGGGACGGGGGGACAATGGGGGGGGACAGGGTGGCTTTCATAACAGAGAGGGGCACACTAGTTATGAGCGGGGGTTGATTAATAGGGGAGGGGTTTTCAGGAAACAGAATATTTAAACGAGAACCAACAGACGAAGATTGAAAACTACATAAGGGAGACCCAGAAGGTCGCTTGACTAGAACTAGATGAGAACTGTATCCTACGTCACCACTTTCCGGGGATTTTTGGGGGGCGGGAGGCCAACTTTGCAACCGGGGCATTTAAGGACGAGGGGAGGCCCAACTTTAACATTTTCCAACTTTCTTTTTTTTAATTTTTTTTTTTTAAATCCATGTATTTAAATAAATTTTCCAACTTGGAAGCACAGCCATTAGCAAGCCATTTACCATGTTGGCACTAGCAGCCATTCGTTATGTTGGGGGGCCCTTCATCTTCGTCCTCTTGCTATGTATTTCGTTTATCTATGTTTATTTTAGCCGCCATCCTCCTCTGTTTGATGGTTACCCCTTTGCCTTGGGGCTACAGGTTTGTCAGCATGTAGTTTGTGTGGATTATTTTCACGTTTTTCATTGCTAAATAAATTTTTTGAAATATTTTGTTGTGTGCGTGTGCTTTGTTCCCCCGGTCGCCATGTCGGCCGTCGATCCTGTAGTATCGACTCAGTCTAGTGGGGTGGGGTTTTCTAGAGATGTAAAGGCGAACCCCCCAACCCAACCCCCCAACCCAAAATTTCAACACAAAATTAAGGAGATTCTGTTTAATTTTTCCTAATCTTCTGTTTACTATATTATCAAGTCACATTATAAGGCGCAGGGGGGTTGGGGGGGTCTCGGGGGGTTGATGCAGGGGAGGGGGAGGGTGGTTGGGGGGTCCTCAGGTACGGGGGGGGAAAAAAAAAAGAAGAAAAAAAAAAAAAAAAGAAAAAAAAAAAAAAAAAAAAAAAAAAAAAAAAAAAAAAAAAAAAAAAAAAAAAAAAAAAAAGAAAAAAGGAGGGACAAGGGGGAGGAAAAAAAAAAAAACGTTCATTTTATCGGCCTGATTGTCCGTAATTTTATTTTATTTTTTATTAATTAAAATATAACAAAACACAAAAAATAAATTTACTCTTGTGCTTTGAAGAAAAACAAAGACTCTTTGCTAGCGAATTATTATTAATTAATGGTTCCTGTTAAATTTTTGTATAACCAGTGAAGTAGTGATATGACAACTCCGAGGGATCGAACTCAGTTTGAAAAAAAAAAAGTGGAAAAAAGTGAAAAGTGATGGGAACAAAGTTTTGTCGTTCCTGAGCATAAGGAGGCCACAATAGGACAAGGTATTGGCAGATGAAAGAAACAGAAAGAAATCAGTAAAAACCTTCTACCCAAACGCAGTGTTCAAAATGAATCTTCCCCGGCCAGGACCCAATGAATAAGGGCGCGGATATTTTTTTATTGTCCATTTTTACAGTGAAATTGCGTGTGTCTTGTTGCAGCCGGACATAAAACAATCAAGCAACTCAATACAATTACGAAGACCAGACATAGTATACAGATTTTGTTTTAGACTCATGAGCTCTTTTATGATTATGATAAGTTGTTCGGTTGATGTGTGCTGTGTGTGTGTGTGGTAGTGGTGTGTGTGTGTGCGTCGTGTGCTGTTTGTTTCCATTGTCCCAGTGTGCGTTGTGCGTGCGCTTTGCGGCTGTTGCGTTGGTGCGTGGCGTTCCGTCGGTCCTAAGTCTCCAAACTTTGTAATGTTGGCATTGGATTCTCAGGAAATAGAAGGCGTACATTGTTCAATTTAAAACTGTTGCAATAACACATAAACATATAATGTTTGTCTAGTGCAAGCTTTCAAACAATGCAAATGCACTTTGAATAATTAAATACTTAAAACAACACTGTAAACAGATAACAAACACAATAACATTTTAGATTAGTGGGTTTAGAGAGTATTCAAACAGGCAACATGAGTTAAGAAACTCATCAACACTGAAAGCCTCGGTAGCTCATTGGTAGAGTGTCTGTCTGTCATGCCAATGGTTGTCGGGTTCGATTCTCGGCACATGGGCACATTTTACATTTTTTGTTGTATCCATTAACAATAGTTTCATTTGTACTTTAACATATTTATTGGCAATTTTGTACTTTAGACACCCCCCTCAATCTTTGTTTGTTGTTATCCCACATGTGCCTGTTCGAGTGAGCCTTGAAGGCTTTGCCTCTTGTATAAATGGTTATGTCACACGACTCCTGGTTGTAGTTTTGCGTTTTGTTTTGTCATTTTGCTTGCGTCATGTATGTTTTTGTGTTGTTGTTTTTTTACCTAGGATGAGGAATCGTTTATCTTCTGGGATGTTCAGCAGGAGTTGCTCTCAGGGAATTGGATCAATGTTTATGGAGGAGTTTATCCATAGATTATCGCTTCTGGGATTTAGGAGAAGGATGGCCTTCATTGACTGAATTTGTGCCTCACGTGGAGAAGGCTGTGCGTTGGATTCATTGGATTTGTGCCTCACGTGGAGAAGGCTGTGGGTTGGATTCATTGGATTTGTGCCTCACGTGGAGAAGGCTGTGGGTTGGATTCATTGGATTTGTGCCTCACGTGGAGAAGGCTGTGCGTTGGATTCATTGGATTTGTGCCTCACGTGGAGAAGGCTGTGGGTTGGATTCATTGGATTTGTGCCTCACGTGGAGAAGGCTGTGGGTTGGATTCATTGGATTTGTGCCTCACGTGGAGAAGGCTGTGCGTTGGATTCATTGGATTTGTGCCTCACGTGGAGAAGGCTGTGGGTTGGATTCATTGGATTTGTGCCTCACGTGGAGAAGGCTGTGGATTTGTTTAATTGAATTTGTGCCTCACGTGGAGAAGGCTGTGGATTTCACTGACTGAATTTGTGCCTCAAGTGGAGAAGGCTGTGGGTTTTATTCACTGAATTTGTGTCTCATGCAGAGAAGGCTGTGGCTACATGCAGCGATTATTTTCAGCAGTTATTTATAATCACGGGCCGTTCTGGCTGATTCGCCAGGGTTATCTGATAAGTTTTGTTTCAGATGCAGTGGCACCTGGACTCGCCTTTCTCTGTTGTTTTGCTTTGATGCATATAAAATTTTGTCCTCACATGTTTATTCATGTTAGTTAGTTATGGGTTAATGATAAGGTTCTATTTCTTCCAAACAACGTTAAACTTTGCTTATTTATTAAACAGTTAGAATTAATTCTTAATGTATGGGAAATTAGTTCATAAGAATTTTGTCAGTTTGATAAAAATATAGTAAGGGGTTTAAAAAGAACATAAAAGACAATACAGACATAAGAGGGCTGGAAGGGTGGGCCAGTGGTAGGCAGGTGCAGGCTGTTCAACAAAGGATTTGAGTTGTGCCACACTTTGTGTGCAGGCCTTTCTCTGTTCCTGTTACGCTAAATCCATTTCTTCAGCGATCGACACCATTATGGTTAGGTTAGGTTAGTCACAGAGGCGTCACTCAATGTTGTTTTTTTGCTTGCAATTTTTATGTGACTGATGAGGAAGGAAAGGGGACGGCTCTCCAGTGGGTAGAATTTTGATCCAAAATGACAACTTTTTCGTTGCCACTGGGTTTAACGTGTGCTAAGTGCATGAGCACATGGGGCCTCGGTTTATCATCTCATCCGAAAGACTCCACGTTCAGACCGCAAGGCCTAGTGCAAAGTGAGAGGAAAAATCCCCTGTACCCAGGTTCGAACTCGGGTTTACTTGTATACGAGGCGAACACGCTACCTCTGTGCCACTCTGCACTGAGTCAAGCGTCAGCCAGGGAGGCAAGACTAAGGACGATTCTTCATGCAGTGAAGGGTGTCTTCAAGGACTGCACCGAGAAGCGTCAATGTGATCTGCCATCACTTTGTTCAACACGACACGGCTGCAAGAACACCAAGAAATCGTGCAGCTAAGTCACTGCTAACTCTCGCCCATTCATTTTATTCCAGCCCTCCGCAGACTTTAACGGACATGCAGGACTCCAGAGCAGGCAGAATGGGTGATGTTGATGAAAAATAAAACACATTTGTGATTGTATGTAGTTTATTATAGTACATGTTCGTAATTCCATGTTACGTGTAGTTAACATTTCACAATATTCATTTAGATAATAATAATAAATAATAATTTAATTCATTTTAAAAAGTGACGCCTGTCCCTCGCGAGGCTCCAGGCGCCATTACAAAGATAAAAACCAACACAGTTTAAGAAAGAAGAAAAAGGAGACATACAAGATTAAAACATAAAAAAGAACTTTGACATCGTAAGAACAAGATATCATTAGAAAACATTAAAATTAAATACATGCAGGGAACATATACCCCCAGCCCCTCCACTCTCTCTCCACCCCCTTCCCCCTACCCCCCCCTCCCTCACCCCGCGCTGTCATCCCCCCCATAAAAAACAACAACAGACAAAACACACCCTCCACTTCTCTCTCTTGGCGCCTTCTCATCGAGAGTCACACACAACACACACACACGCACGCACGCACCACACACACACGCAATACACACACACACACCGTTTGGGATAAGACATATCAGCAGGTTGACGGTTGATACACGTCAGATTAATCATGGTTAAAATAGGTATGGAATAAGAAGGTATTCATGCCTGATTTAAAAGCGTTAAACGTTTGTGCATTACGAAGGGCTAAAGGTAACGAATTAAAAACAGTAGGGCCAGCAAAAGAAAAAGAACGCTTGCCATATGTCTCCAGGCGAACTCGCGGGATGGCCAAATGACCAGCGTCTGTGGAACGGAGAGATCTCGATGGTGTGTAGATAACTCAATTGTTGTAGTTTTATATTGTGCGTGTGTTTATATGTGTATTTGTTTTTTAAATGAAATATTAGAAACGTTGATTTAACATATTGACAGTTGTTCCTTTGAGTTTGATGGTTATTTTTGTACATGTGTGTTAAATTGGTTATTTTATGCTTCGTCGTCTGTTTCTTCTCCATATTTATTCCCTCATCTGTCAGCCATCCAGTGCTTTTCCCAAGGTCACTGTGACATTTATGTTAGTTTTAGCAAGGCGATCCAGGTTTCCATTCAAAAGAATTTGAGGTTGAATGTAGCCTGTTGGCAAAGTGGAGATTGTATTTAACCGGGCCGCATGCTCAACATTTTCCTGCGCAGCACCACAGCGGGTTGTCAACTAGATGTCGGTTACACAAATCATCAAAGAGTCGCTTATTCTTAAGCGAAGCCTACAATGAATTAATTTAATCTTTCTTACACCATGATAGTAGAAATTTGGCACCACATTATCATGTCAGCACACAAATTATGTCTTAGTTGACTCAAAGAGTTACTGTTCTTAATAGAATCAGGCAAGGCATTCCAGAGGATGGTAGTGGAAGGCATAAAGGAATTACAATAAAGTTCAGCGTTAAATTTTGGAACAGATTGGTCTAAAGGTCTTCTTCTTCTCCTGTGATAAAGGTTTCGGTCTGAAACAAGTTCAGGAATGAGGTTAGCTAAGTAGTCAGTACACAGGCCGTTAATCATTTTAAAGCACTGAATAAGATTATGTCGTTTTCGTCTTTCCTTGAGGCTACAAAAACCTGACTCCTTATACAGCTTTTGATGGCTTGTTCCTGTAACAGCACCAATTATTGTTCTGATCCCTTTTAGATGTAAGTTTTGTAGACTGTTTGCTTGTGCATTAGTACAATTGTCCCAAATAATATCTGCGTAATCGAAATGTGGTAGAATAAATGACATACATAATTTCTAAAGCATTCCTGTTAAGTTTATGTTTATAAGTCTTTAGACAAGAAATCAGCATAGTAACTTTGTTAAGTATGCTATTGATATGTAAATCCCATTTACAGTTGATTTGTAGTATTATGCCTAAATGTTTATGTGATGCTGTACTTTGTAAATATACATTTCCAAAATTGAAGTGTAGGAAAGTACTGTTTCTACGACAAAAGTTTAAAAGATCAGGTTTTTTTCCTTCATTGAAGGATACCTTCCATTATATTTGATTTGAATAAATAAAACAGCAAATAAATTAGAAACAGAAAATCAAATTCCAGTCTTGCATTTTTACTCTATGTCTATGCATTAACATATGATTCATTTCATATCATATGGCTATAATTTCTGTTTAACATCTGATCTTGTTTGTGCACAAGTCGAAATCTACTTTCAAACATGCTCAAACAGAGATCAGATGTTTTACAGGAAGAAAATAGAACGTATGCTTTAAAGCAGCTCATTTTGCTGACTTCCCAAGCTGCAACGTCAACACGTGTAACAGTTTCTTTTCCCTGGCTAGTCTTTGGCGTTGCGTGACCACAGTCCACCAGTGCAGAATCGGGTGAAGAGCGGACTTCAGTGGTAACATGAACACCAACAAACTGCCATATATGTTGGTGAAAACAGCAGCATGTGAAGTCATCATGTTGAACACACTAAATGAAAACCAACACAAGGCCTCTGTGAACACCATTTTCTCCATCATGTGCACTGAAGAATGGTAAGGCCTTTTGGAAGGGTTCAGCGCTATTATGTACCGTGGTGTTCGACTATAAACCATAATTTGTCCGATGACAGTCGTCAAAGATAGGATGCCATTGATGACCACAGTGACTGTAAACCATTTGAAGCCTTGACCATCACCACTGTGGTCATGCAAAGACAGACGACACAGACCAGACTGACCAGATAGTCCCCAATCGGACATACCAGGAAGAAATGGCATGACCGACAGGCAAACTGCAACCAGCCAAGCTGCTGTAGAAAACATGGCGTTCAAATGCTTGGTAACGTTACACAGTGGTTCACGACCACACATAACGATAAAGTGATCCACAACAATCAACCAAATAATCAATGTAGACACATGGCTGGATAGAAAGAAAAGAAAACCAGCTAGTTTGCACGTGACACTGCTGGTCCACGCCTGTTCATTTTGCAGGTATCTGCCATGAAAGAGACTGTCAACAATCACGTTGATGCTAACATGACACCCCATTATATATTGGGCAAGGTGGAGGTAAGCAGTGGCAATTCTGTTTCCAAACATACCTTTCATTGCTAATGAAGTTACAGAGCACAGCAAGCTCCCCATCAAAGCAGATGTTTGTATCAGCCAAAACAACATCCTGTACAGTGATGTTGGTATTAATGTTGAACACGCGGGAAATGCAACGTGGGGAGCTAAACATTGGGTTGGTGGGAAATTTCTGGGAAGCACATTTTGACAACATAATCGGTAGTTTGTTGAAGAGACTCTGGCTAAATTTCTTGACTTCGAAAATATGTCCAAAGGAAAACTGAGAATTTGATTTCCTTCTATGTGCAATTCTTCGAGATGCCGTACATTTTTAAAACCTAGTGCACCAATAGTATCAACAGCTGAATACGACACATTTATGAAGTTTACAGACGGTAAGCAGAAAGATACTTCACTCTCTAAGGTGTTGATACTGGTATTTGACACATCAAGGGTCATTACCATATAGTAAATGGACTTACGATTTCTATTCACTATCTGATGGAGAGGGTTGTTTTTTATTTTAAGAATTATCAAATTACTCAGCTCGTAGAAAGCAGACATGTTGATATTCTTAATATTGTTATTGCTAAGGTCAATATACTGCAAATTATTCAACTTGACTTGTGTCAAGTTTACAATCGAACAAAAGATCAAACTTAGATATATCAGATAAGTATTTGCAGCAACATTAGAAAGTGACATTCTTGAATCTTTAGCATCCAGATATCGAAGATCAGGAAAACGTTCAGCAGCAAAAGGACTGACACATCGGAAGGTGAGACCTTGACACAGACAGCCTTGGGGACACAGGAAGTCACACATCAGTTCGTCATCTTGCTGTGGGCACTGACCCCAGCCATCACACAGATTGTCTCCATGCACACACACTTTAGAAGACCGACACTGGTAGAAACCTGCACACGTCACTTGTTCACAGGTGCGTTCATCTTCTCCGTGAATGCAGTCAGACAGTTCGTTGCATCGCGTGTGTATAGGCAGGCAGTTCGTTGTTAACGTGTCTGTGCACTGGTAATGACTTTCTGGACAAGGGTAATTGGTTTTCATGAGATGAGCTGTGAAGTACCCACTGCCGTCAAGATTGATGCAAAACCGTTCTTTTTCCATTTCACTTCTGCCTCGCGAGCAAAAGGGACAAGTGTCCCAAGGGTCTTCAAGACAGTGGGATATCTCATCTGAATGGTCAATGCAGTCAGAGAACTGGTTACATTCTTGGCTGCGTAATATATGCTGTCCATTTGAAGAACATGGCAATCCCTGGCTTGGATGCTCACAGAATGCCTCATCAGCATTATCTTCACAATCCTGATAAAAATCACAAACTAGTGTATAATGTATTGTGACTTTAGTTTTACACGTAAACATGAAATACGTGGACAATTGTGATATTAAGGGATTCGTTCTAGTAGAGTTTTCCCTAACAGTATCATTAGAACAGAAACAATGGTCAGAGCTTCCAAATTCCCCACAATGCAATAGTTGATCATATGAAAAAAACGAATACATGGTATGATTGTTTAAGCACACAAAAAGGGACTGCAAAGTAGTTGGTGCAATAGAATGAAATGAAGGCAGATTTGTTTCTAATTTCTGCACTAAAAGTGGATTTTGCAATTCCAGTGGCATCTCACACAGTACGCCCCAAGACCTATGAATATGAAGCGGAAAGTCAATTTGGTAAACAGATGAATAGAGCTGCGTGAACATGATCTTCCTTAAAGGAACGTATGAAAGGGCACTAGTTGTACTAGTATGAAAATGGGGCATGAAGTAAACCAGGGTGTTGTCTGACCATTTACGAAACATACTGTACATAAAAGGTCCTCTGTTCCATCCAGCCATTAAACCAAAAGCCACCATAAACATTCTAATTTGTTTGAAAAATATTAAAGCATCGTCCTGCTCCTGCCTTGTTTTTAAGGAAGCTAACAGTCCTCCTATTGCTAGACATTCGTAATGGACGATGGGACTTGACACGAAGTCCACTGTGATCAATTTGAAGCATTTATTGTAAGAAGCCACCATGCCCTGACACCTGGCATTGCTGAAGGGACACTCACCTGTCTCGTCCTGTCCACCCACACACTCATGTTTCAGGTTGCAGAATAAATGTCTCTGGAATTTGGGGTAATGCGGTACTGAACAGTTGAACAAACAACTAGATAGTATTTGAGGCTGATCGTTCACAGATACAATTCCGTAATATATTTTGAGATTACCATAAAAGTAAGAAAAATTGAACTTTATCTGAAGATGTGAGGTGATGAGAACAGACGCAGGAGCAAAACGGTCTATGCACATGTATGAAACATGTTGGTGAGGAAAGTTTGACGTAGTGTAGATTAGCTTTAGCTGTATACTATCCGAACATTCCAAGAGTTTCCATGTTTGGTGAATACTGACAATGAAAGCACTTTCAATTGGAACTGTTACATTTTTTACAACCATCATCAAAGGTAAAGTTGGAACTATTATGTACCCGGTATACATTGAAATACTCTGTATGACTAAATCAACAGTGTCTAGTACCTGAACACTGATTAACACGTCAGGGAAGTTGACATTCCAAATTTGAATCGCATCTGCAAGCAACCATTGCAAGTGGTCTTCAAGGCTATGTTCGTTACACTTGCATCTCACAGGCTGATGTATTAGAACTACTGTGATCCACCAACCTCTGTGGCACCAATATGACAATCGTTGCAGCTTAAAGAGTACATTCTTGCGACTCTCAGCTGGCAAACTGATTCTAAAATAACAGAACAAGAAGCCATCAGGCCAACATCTACCCCAAACGAATGTTGCAGGGAAAGTTTCGAATTGCATAGATTCACACGAAAATGAATTGTCATTCATAGTCGTGATATTGTGAGTAGTTTGGTTCAGGAAGTATTGGAAGCCAGGACACATTTCAGTGATATTTACTAAATCCTCTACAGCAGTAATGATGGGACTTAGCCCTGCTTGATATACATAACATGATATGGGAACACTTGATGCATATGTCACAGGGAAAATTTGGAATCTGGGAACATTCCGAATTTTAACATGATAATTCTGAATTTTTCCGATTGGGAAAATTCCGAATTTTCCTGGGAAGATTCAAGCAAATGGCTGCATGATGTAGAAAATTATGAGAGGGAAAGAGGGAACTTGAACTTGAACACTTGAATCGTGTTTGATTTTCAAAAACAGGTATTGCTGCATTTTTTCTTAGAAGTTTCCTGCGAAATAGTCTAATTTTGTTGGAAGAAAAATACAATTTGTACTATTTATGTTGTGAAGGCCATTAAATATCTTAATTTTTCAATCAAATTACTTAATTATACTTCGCTTGAATGAGCTTAAATAAAGACAATATGTCTTTCATAAAAGTCATTCCATAGCATTTTCAGAAGTTTTCTCTCTCTTCTCTGCATTTATTCCAGACTGTCCTTTACATATTTTGTGTGCTATGTCCATTATAACTCCATTGGTAGTTGCTGAAGCACTACTGATCAAACAAACAGAACACCCAACTGACAGACAGACTGTCCTTGACATATTTTGTGTGCTATGTCCATTATAACTCCAGTGGTAGTTGCTGAAGCACTACTGATCTAACAAACAGAACACTCAACTGACAGGCAGACTGTCACAGTAGCATCATTGGATTCAGTTTTAAAATGCTGCAGCTTACTAAAAAGATGATGTATAACATCACACATGAGAAACAATGTGGATGCAGTAATGGAGTTAGCAAGATGACAGATAAAGAGTGAGAACCTGCAATGATACATGATCGTCTTAAAATTAATGAGAATTATGGAACATGTACAACTTGGCCTGACAATAACCCGCCCATCACCCACCCTGGGGGTGGATTAATGGATTTGTTGTGTCTCTCTTCAGGCAAAGGAACCCCTTGAAGTCATGAAAGGTCTGCTTGAGCTGAGCACTTCCTAATTGGAGATAAATGTGTTTATCATAATGGTCACCATATTTAGTACTTATGACTAGTGCTGTTCTTACTTTAACTGGCTATACTCCCTTCTTAATTGGAGATAGGTGTGTTTATCATAATGGTCACCATATTTAGTACTGATGACTAGTGCTGTTCTTACTTTAACTGGCTATACTCCCTTCTTAATTGGAGATAAGTGTGTTTATCATAATGGTCACCAGATTTAGTACTGATGACTAGTGCTGTTCTTACTTTAACTGGTTATACTCCCTTCTTATTTGGAGATAAGTGTGTTTATCATAATGGTCACCAGATTTAGTACTGATGACTAATGCTGTTCTTACTTTAACTGGTTATACTCCCTTCTTAATTGGAGATAAGTGTGTTTATCATAATGGTCACCAGATTTAGTACTGATGACTAGTGCTGTTCTTACTTTAACTGGTTATACTCCCTTCTTATTTGGAGATAAGTGTCTTTATCATAATGGTCACCAGATTTAGTACTGATGACTAGTGCTGTTCTTACTTTAACTGGTTATACTCCCTTCTTAAATGGAGATAAGTGTGTTTATCATAATGGTCACCAGATTTAGTACTGATGACTAATGCTGTTCTTACTTTAACTGGTTATACTCCCTTCTTATTTGGAGATAAGTGTCTTTATCATAATGGTCACCAGATTTAGTACTGATGACTAATGCTGTTCTTACTTTAACTGGTTCTCCCCTTTCACACACACCTTCCTTTCTGTTGGAGATCAGTGTCCTTTCTCCTACAGGGTCACGCGAACGCTTTATTACCTAATGGCTAGTGCTGTTCTTACTTTAATTCTTTGGTTGTCTTGGCATTCTTATGTCCCCCCCAGAATTCGTAGCTTACCCCTATCCCTCCCACACTTTAATTTTTGTCCGCATGCAAGCACTGGCCTTCCTCCGGCAGTGTGCAACACTCCAGCCGTGGCTTGACCTGTACCTCCGTACCAGTCTCCATCCCACTCGGTGGCCTCTTCACTGTTGGAAGAAAACCCATATGGTCCGCTCATGCTAACTCTGCACACATCGCTTTTTGTCTTTTCTCACAGACAGTAAGTTTAATTCGCATAGTTCGTCGGTTCTAGGAGAGGGGGGTGCACTCGTTCTGAACTCTGTTGTACCCTGCTTGGCATCTGTTGCCGATTCAACCCTGCTACCCCCCATTAAGACCTTTTCCCCCTTGGCTACCATCTCCTTCGCGATAAGATAATAATCGATCACACTAGAACCATGAGCAGATATAAAGGTGAAAGTCAACCTTGTAGTAGTTACCATGGTTGTACTCATTCATAATACAACAGTCAAAACATGCACACATATACTGACAGGCAGAAGTTCTGCACACACACATTGCACAAATCATCAAAAATGTAAATCAAATTCAAAATTAATTTTACTTTGGGTAATTCTAAATCATGCAATTGTACACACAGCTTGGTTTACGATTACCCAAAGTAAATTTAATTTTCAATCTGATTTACATTTTTTATGATTTTTGCAATGCATGTGTGCAGAACTTCTGCCTGTCAGTATATTTAAAAGGTGTTCACAAAAAGCATTTAGCACTGTATCATTTGTTGAACATGTTTTCTCGAAAAAGTGGACAGGGTCAGCTAATATATCAGTAATTTCAGGCAGACTAATTTGAAGGTCTGCTGTTCTTGCATTAAAGTCCCCACTACATATTATTTGAGCTTGTGAGAAACGATTAGTTAAGTCAATGATACAGTTTTCTAGGGCTTCAATGTGGCACACATAATTTGATGACTGGTAAAACTGGAGGAACATACACAAACAATAACAGAAAGTCCTGGTCAATTTTTAACATATCTTTAGACATTTTAACGCAAATGACATGATCGATAGTAACTTCTATGAACTTTACAAATTTACTAAATGCTTTATTTACAAGCAATAGAAGACCACCAGATCTGCGACCCATTATTGAGTACTTAATTGCTTTTGTTCTAGATTTGTCACATTTCTTGAAATAGTTATCCAAATCAAAAGCATAATCAAGGAACGTTTCAATAAGACATACAATATCAAGACTTTGTACATAGCAAAGAAAGTCAGTATCAGCAAGCTTACTAGCTAATCCATTAATGTTCCAAGAAACAATTGACACGCTCTTAGCCCGCCTTTAACGGACCGGACATTTGTTGCAAGGGGTCGGCTAAATCCCTATTTACTAGAATTGTATGCTGGGATGTTGTTTGTGTTGATCACGCGGAATTTCTTAGGCACAGTGTGTAAGATCTGTGAAAGCTGACCCACTTACTTCCCCCTCTTGCTTTTACTGAGGCATACGTTCTCAGTCTTGTCTGCTTGCTTTTGTCATTGAGTTTGGTTTGTTTGCTTTTGGACTTGGTTTGTCTGCGTGTGATTGGGGCTTTAGGTGGTGTAGGGTTAGAGGCTTCCTTAACATGGGTTACACTGGTGCTCATAACATTTAGCTTGGAGTGACTGGGAACAGGAAGAACATCAGTATTGTTGCCTGTCCTTGACCTGTTTGCTGAGTGGGACTGCTGTCTATAGACCGTTACCTGTCAGTAGCCCCCCCCCCCGGGGATTTTTTGAGGGATTATAATCAATTAAAGTATTTTAAAAGTCACAATTTCAGAACTGAACGTATTAACTCTCTGTTGAATGTAGCAAATGATTATCAAGCCTTCTGGTCTGAAATAAAGAAATATCTCAAACGCCCTAATATGACAAATAATAGTTCACTGGATGAATGGCTTAACCACTTTGAAAACCTATTAAATGCTGGATTTGCTTAAGAAAGCAAGTGCAGACCCGTTTACCATTAGATGTTGCAGACACAGTGTTTGACCCCTCAATTTTAGATGGTGAAATTACTACTGAAGAAGCTAAAAAAAGCAATTCAGTCTTAAGCGTGGCAAGGCAATTGGTCCTGATTGTCTGATTAGTGACGTTATTAAAGCTTCAGGTGATGCAGTTGTTACTTTTATTGTCAAATATTTCAATAAAATCTTTAGAGGCGGTGTTTTTCCAGAGGAATGGACTAAATTGATTATCATTCCTCTACTTAAGAAAGGGAACATAAATAACACTAATAATTATAAAGGTATATCTCTGGTCAACAACGTATGTAAACTTTTCACATACATTCGGAATAAGCGTCTAATTGCATGGGCAGAAGCCAATTCAATCATTTCAGATGTACAAGCAGGTTTTAGGAAATCTTTCTCTACAGTTGACCACATTTTCACATTATCCGTTTGCATTAAGAAATACTTGTCACAAAATAGAAAATTCTATATTGCCTACATTGATTTCAGTAAAGCATTCAATACAGTTCAACATGGATTATTATTCAATATATTGCTTAGAAATGGTGTTGAAGGTAATATGCTTAATATTTTGAAAAGCATGTATTTTACAATTAAATCATGTGTCAGATGTGGTAGCTCATACACTGACTATTTCAGATGTTTACAAGGTCTAAAGCAGGGTTGTTCTCTTAGCCCCACACTGTTTTATATCTTCATCAACGAACTTGCTCATGATATATTTTCTAAAGGCAAACATGGTGCACAACTCTGTTCTTATGATGTTGAACTTTTCATTCTGCTGTTCGCAGATGATTTTGCCCTTATGTCATCTAGCGATAGCTGGGCTACAAAATCAAATAGATATTATTTATTAATGTGCACGAAAAGTATGTGTGAAAGTCAATTTAGAAAAAAGTAAGATAATGGTATTTCGTAAAGGCGGCTTTCTAGGGGCAAGGGAACAATGGTGTTTTGGTCAAGATAAACTAGATGTTGTAAATTCTTATAAATATTTAGGGGTTACTTTTTTTAACAAAACTCAGTTTTGAAATAGCTACAACAGGCTCGGCACACGCTGCAACTTTTTAAGTTGATACAACTAGTTGCATACAACAAATTGCAGTTTAAAATCGCAGAGCTTGGGGCACAATCTGGCAATTTTGATGCAACAACCCTTGTCAATCCCGTGCCATATATGTGGACATTCTCGGCGGACTTATTCGTGACTGTCCTTTGTATACATCTAACACTTAAATGGCTTCCTCCGGCGCGTCTGTTAAAATGAACACGTACATCTCTATCATATGCTTCTGCTAGCAGCCTAGCATGTTGTTACTTCCCCTTAACGTCACTCATCACGATGACGATGGGTTCGGTACCCGAGTGTCCTGTTTCGATTTAGGTTGTAGCTTTTGTCTAAACGGTCGAAGTAGACAAATATACGGCAAATAAACTAGGCCTAGTAGCCTAGTTTTATTTTTACACACTGTTTTGATCTAGACTAACATGGCTTGACAAAGAAAACATGCCGTTGAAGCATTCATCCTTCCTGTATGTCGCCCATTTCAGGTTGGCTCTATTTGAATTTTGGCCTCTGGTGGTCTCTTGTACCTGTCCCGACTTTTTTTTTTAATCGGGACACCCGGTTCCTAAATGCAGGGAAAATTACGAATTAACTTGATCGATAACTTGCATGTTTCAGTCCGATGGTTTCACTCCGACATTGAGACATAAAAATCACGTGATACGAAACGACGCGCGCGCTCTTATTGGCTGCAACCTACAACTTGTTGCAAATGGGGGCTCAGACATAGGGTCGTTTTCTATCGCCCTACAACATACAGCTGCAACCCTACAACCTTGTTGTAGGTTGCATGAAACTGTTTGCAACCACAAAATTGCAGGTACAACTAGCAAAAGTTGCAACGTGTGCCGAGCCCTTTACTGGCATGTGGTTAATGCCAAAGTGTAGAGCCACTCGTTAGAAATTTGAAAAACATTCATGAAAACTAGGATGCTCTTCACCAAAACTTTTCTTTAAACTGTTTGATGCCCAAGTTGTTCCTTCCCTTTTATATGGTTCTGAATTATGGGGATATAAACCACGTCAGTCCATTGAGAAAGTCCATATACAAGCCTGTAAACTACTACTTAATGTCCCAACATTCATGCCAAATGACATGGTATACGGCGAGTTGGGCCGTTATCCATTATTTATCAACTCTGCAGCTAGGTGCATTAACTTCTGGTTTCGTCTCCTCAAACAATCCCCTACGAGATACTCTAGAAAAGCGTACAACATGTTGTTCGTATTACAGGATAGAAATATTAAGGTTCAAAATTGGGTATCGCATTTAAAACATCTTCTGTGTTCTAATGGGTTTTGGCTATGTGTGGATGTTGGTGAAGTCGGTAATGAGAAGCTTTTTCCCGGGTCCTTAAGGATC
>JAGGCT020004101.1:356074-385533 GCA_017654935.2 Phymorhynchus buccinoides | reverse complement strand
AAAGGCCATTGAAGTGGATGGCTCAGTATCTGTAACATATTACTACAGACTAATGTCAACCAGTGAAAAAGGCCATTAAGTGGATGGCTCAGTATCTGTAACATATTACTACAGACTAATGTCAACCAGTGAAAAAGGCCATTGAAGTGGATGGCTCAGTATCTGTAACATATTACTACAGACTAATGTCAACCAGTGAAAAAGGCCATTGAAGTGGATGGCTCAGTATCTGTAACATATTACTACAGACTAATGTCAACCAGTGAAAAAGGCCATTGAAGTGGATGGCTCAGTATCTGTAACATATTACTACAGACTAATGTCAACCAGTGAAAAAGGCCATTGAAGTGGATGGCTCAGTATCTGTAACATATTACTACAGACTAATGTCAACCAGTGAAAAAGGCCATTGAAGTGGATGGCTCAGTATCTGTAACATATTACTACAGACTAATGTCAACCAGTGAAAAAGGCCATTGAAGTGGATGGCTCAGTATCTGTAACATATTACTACAGACTAATGTCAACCAGTGAAAAAGGCCATTGAAGTGGATGGCTCAGTATCTGTAACATATTACTACAGACTAATGTCAACCAGTGAAAAAGGCCATTGAAGTGGATGGCTCAGTATCTGTAACATATTACTACAGACTAATGTCAACCAGTGAAAAAGGCCATTGAAGTGGATGGCTCAGTATCTGTAACATATTACTACAGACTAATGTCAACCAGTGAAAAAGGCCATTGAAGTGGATGGCTCAGTATCTGTAACATATTACTACAGACTAATGTCAACCAGTGAAAAAGGCCAAAATGGCTCAGTATCTGTAACATATTACACTAATGTCAACCAGTGAAAAAGGCCATTGAAGTGGATGGCTCAGTATCTGTAACATATTACTACAGACTAATGTCAACCAGTGAAAAAGGCCATTGAAGTGGATGGCTCAGTATCTGTAACATATTACTACAGACTAATGTCAACCAGTGAAAAAGGCCATTGAAGTGGATGGCTCAGTATCTGTAACATATTACTACAGACTAATGTCAACCAGTGAAAAAGGCCATTGAAGTGGATGGCTCAGTATCTGTAACATATTACTACAGACTAATGTCAACCAGTGAAAAAGGCCATTGAAGTGGATGGCTCAGTATCTGTAACATATTACTACTAATGTCAACCAGTGAAAAAGGCCATTGAAGTGGATGGCTCAGTATCTAATGTCAACCAGTGAAAAAGGCCATTGAAGTGGATGGCTCAGTATCTGTAACATATTACTACAGACTAATGTCAACCAGTGAAAAAGGCCATTTAAGTGGATGGCTCAGTATCTGTAACATATTACTACAGACTAATGTCAACCAGTGAAAAAGGCCATTGAAGTGGATGGCTCAGTATCTGTAACATATTACTACAGACTAATGTCAACCAGTGAAAAAGGCCATTTAAGTGGATGGCTCAGTATCTGTAACATATTACTACAGACTAATGTCAACCAGTGAAAAAGGCCATTTAAGTGGATGGCTCAGTATCTGTAACATATTACTACAGACTAATGTCAACCAGTGAAAAAGGCCATTGAAGTGGATGGCTCAGTATCTGTAACATATTACTACAGACTAATGTCAACCAGTGAAAAAGGCCATTTAAGTGGATGGCTCAGTATCTGGCTCAGTATCTGTAACATATTACTACAGACTAATGTCAACCAGTGAAAAAGGCCATTGAAGTGGATGGCTCAGTATCTGTAACATATTACTACAGACTAATGTCAACCAGTGAAAAAGGCCATGTAAGTGGATGGCTCAGTATCTGTAACATATTACTACAGACTAATGTCAACCAGTGAAAAAGGCCATGTAAGTGGATGGCTCAGTATCTGTAACATATTACTACAGACTAATGTCAACCAGTGAAAAAGGCCATGTAAGTGGATGGCTCAGTATCTGTAACATATTACTACAGACTAATGTCAACCAGTGAAAAAGGCCATTGAAGTGGATGGCTCAGTATCTGTAACATATTACTACAGACTAATGTCAACCAGTGAAAAAGGCCATTGAAGTGGATGGCTCAGTATCTGTAACATATTACTACAGACTAATGTCAACCAGTGAAAAAGGCCATTGAAGTGGATGGCTCAGTATCTGTAACATATTACTACAGACTAATGTCAACCAGTGAAAAAGGCCATTGAAGTGGATGGCTCAGTATCTGTAACATATTACTACAGACTAATGTCAACCAGTGAAAAAGGCCATTGAAGTGGATGGCTCAGTATCTGTAACATATTACTACAGACTAATGTCAACCAGTGAAAAAGGCCATTGAAGTGGATGGCTCAGTATCTGTAACATATTACTACAGACTAATGTCAACCAGTGAAAAAGGCCATTGAAGTGGATGGCTCAGTATCTGTAACATATTACTACAGACTAATGTCAACCAGTGAAAAAGGCCATTGAAGTGGAAGTGGATGGCTCAGTATCTGTAACATATTACTACAGGCTAATGTCAACCAGTGAAAAAGGCCATTTAAGTGGATGGCTCAGTATCTGTAACATATTACTAAGTGGATGGCTCAGTATCTGTAACATATTACTTACTAATGTCAACCAGTGAAAAAGGCCACTTGAAGTGGATGGCTCAGTATCTGTAACATATTACTACAGACTAATGTCAACCAGTGAAAAAGGCCATTTAAGTGGATGGCTCAGTATCTGTAAACTACAGACTAATGTACCAGGCTAATGTCAACCAGTGAAACCAGTGAAAACGGCCATTGAAGTGGATGGCTCAGTAGTATCTGTAAGGCCATATTACAGTATCTGTAACATATTACTACAGACTAATGTCAACCAGTGAAAAAGGCCATTGAAGTGGATGGCTCAGTATCTGTAACATATTACTACAGACTAATGTCAACCAGTGAAAAAGGCCATGTAAGTGGATGGCTCAGTATCTGTAACATATTACTACAGACTAATGTCAACCAGTGAAAAAGGCCATTGAAGTGGATGGCTCAGTATCTGTAACATATTACTACAGACTAATGTCAACCAGTGAAAAAGGCCATTGAAGTGGATGGCTCAGTATCTGTAACATATTACTACAGACTAATGTCAACCAGTGAAAAAGGCCATTGAAGTGGATGGCTCAGTATCTGTAACATATTACTACAGACTAATGTCAACCAGTGAAAAAGGCCATTGAAGTGGATGGCTCAGTATCTGTAACATATTACTACAGACTAATGTCAACCAGTGAAAAAGGCCATTGAAGTGGATGGCTCAGTATCTGTAACATATTACTACAGACTAATGTCAACCAGTGAAAAAGGCCATGTAAGTGGATGGCTCAGTATCTGTAACATATTACTACAGACTAATGTCAACCAACCAGTGAAAAAGGCCTAATGTCAAAGTGGCCATGGCTCAGCTCAGTATCTGTAACATATATTACTACAGTGAAAAAGGCCTAATGCTCAGTATCTGTAACATATTACTACAGACTAATGTCAACCAGTGAAAAAGGCCATTGAAGTGGATGGCTCAGTATCTGTAACATATTACTACAGACTAATGTCAACCAGTGAAAAAGGCCATTAAGTGGATGGCTCAGTATCTGTAACATATTACTACAGACTAATGTCAACCAGTGAAAAAGGCCATTGAAGTGGATGGCTCAGTATCTGTAACATATTACTACAGACTAATGTCAACCAGTGAAAAAGGCCATTGAAGTGGATGGCTCAGTATCTGTAACATATTACTACAGACTAATGTCAACCAGTGAAAAAGGCCATTGAAGTGGATGGCTCAGTATCTGTAACATATTACTACAGACTAATGTCAACCAGTGAAAAAGGCCATGTAAGTGGATGGCTCAGTATCTGTAACATATTACTACAGACTAATGTCAACCAGTGAAAAAGGCCATGTAAGTGGATGGCTCAGTATCTGTAACATATTACTACAGACTAATGTCAACCAGTGAAAAAGGCCATTGAAGTGGATGGCTCAGTATCTGTAACATATTACTACAGACTAATGTCAACCAGTGAAAAAGGCCATTGAAGTGGATGGCTCAGTATCTGTAACATATTACTACAGACTAATGTCAACCAGTGAAAAAGGCCATTGAAGTGGATGGCTCAGTATCTGTAACATATTACTACAGACTAATGTCAACCAGTGAAAAAGGCCATGTAAGTGGATGGCTCAGTATCTGTAACATATTACTACAGACTAATGTCAACCAGTGAAAAAGGCCATTGAAGTGGATGGCTCAGTATCTGTAACATATTACTACAGACTAATGTCAACCAGTGAAAAAGGCCATTGAAGTGGATGGCTCAGTATCTGTAACATATTACTACAGACTAATGTCAACCAGTGAAAAAGGCCATTGAAGTGGATGGCTCAGTATCTGTAACATATTACTACAGACTAATGTCAACCAGTGAAAAAGGCCATTGAAGTGGATGGCTCAGTATCTGTAACATATTACTACAGACTAATGTCAACCAGTGAAAAAGGCCATTGAAGTGGATGGCTCAGTATCTGTAACATATTACTACAGACTAATGTCAACCAGTGAAAAAGGCCATTGAAGTGGATGGCTCAGTATCTGTAACATATTACTACAGACTAATGTCAACCAGTGAAAAAGGCCATTGAAGTGGATGGCTCAGTATCTGTAACATATTACTACAGACTAATGTCAACCAGTGAAAAAGGCCATTGAAGTGGATGGCTCAGTATCTGTAACATATTACTACAGACTAATGTCAACCAGTGAAAAAGGCCATTGAAGTGGATGGCTCAGTATCTGTAACATATTACTACAGACTAATGTCAACCAGTGAAAAAGGCCATTGAAGTGGATGGCTCAGTATCTGTAACATATTACTACAGACTAATGTCAACCAGTGAAAAAGGCCATTTAAGTGGATGGCTCAGTATCTGTAACATATTACTACAGACCATTGAAGTGGATGGCTCAGTATCTGTAACATATTACTACAGACTAATGTCAACCAGTGAAAAAGGCCATTGAAGTGGATGGCTCAGTATCTGTAACATATTACTACAGACTAATGTCAACCAGTGAAAAAGGCCATTGAAGTGGATGGCTCAGTATCTGTAACATATTACTACAGACTAATGTCAACCAGTGAAAAAGGCCATTGAAGTGGATGGCTCAGTATCTGTAACATATTACTACAGACTAATGTCAACCAGTGAAAAAGGCCATTGAAGTGGATGGCTCAGTATCTGTAACATATTACTACAGACTAATGTCAACCAGTGAAAAAGGCCATTGAAGTGGATGGCTCAGTATCTGTAACATATTACTACAGACTAATGTCAACCAGTGAAAAAGGCCATTGAAGTGGATGGCTCAGTATCTGTAACATATTACTACAGACTAATGTCAACCAGTGAAAAAGGCCATTGAAGTGGATGGCTCAGTATCTGTAACATATTACTACAGACTAATGTCAACCAGTGAAAAAGGCCATACAGACTAAGTGGAAATGGCTCAGAAGTGGATGGCTCAGTATCTGTAACATATTACTACAGACTAATGTCAACCAGTGAAAAAGGCCATTGAAGTGGATGGCTCAGTATCTGTAACATATTACTACAGACTAATGTCAACCAGTGAAAAAGGCCATTGAAGTGGATGGCTCAGTATCTGTGTCATATTACCCTCTTATGCCTGAAGTGGAAGATTATCTGTAATATTACTTAATGTCAACCAGTGAAAAAGGCCATTTAAGTGGATGGCTCAGTATCTGTAACATAACTACAGGCTAATGTCAACCAGTGAAAATGATTTTGACACGTGTGATTCCCTCCAGTGAAAACCAGGCCATTTAAGTGGATGGCTCAGTATCTGTAACATATTACTACAGACTAATGTCAACCAGTGAAAAAGGCCATTGAAGTGGATGGCTCAGTATCTGTAACATATTACTACAGGCTAATGTCAACCAGTGAAAAAGGCCATTACTACAGACTAATGTCAACCAGTGAAAAAGTGGATGGCTCAGTATCTGTAACATATTACTACAGACTAATGTCAACCAGTGAAAAAGGCCATTGAAGTGGATGGCTCAGTATCTGTAACATATTACTACAGACTAATGTCAACCAGTGAAAAAGGCCATGTAAGTGGATGGCTCAGTATCTGTAACATATTACTACAGACTAATGTCAACCAGTGAAAAAGGCCATTGAAGTGGATGGCTCAGTATCTGTAACATATTACTACAGACTAATGTCAACCAGTGAAAAAGGCCATTGAAGTGGATGGCTCAGTATCTGTAACATATTACTACAGACTAATGTCAACCAGTGAAAAAGGCCATGTAAGTGGATGGCTCAGTATCTGTAACATATTACTACAGACTAATGTCAACCAGTGAAAAAGGCCATTGAAGTGGATGGCTCAGTATCTGTAACATATTACTACAGACTAATGTCAACCAGTGAAAAAGGCCATTGAAGTGGATGGCTCAGTATCTGTAACATATTACTACAGACTAATGTCAACCAGTGAAAAAGGCCATTGAAGTGGATGGCTCAGTATCTGTAACATATTACTACAGACTAATGTCAACCAGTGAAAAAGGCCATTGAAGTGGATGGCTCAGTATCTGTAACATATTACTACAGACTAATGTCAACCAGTGAAAAAGGCCATTGAAGTGGATGGCTCAGTATCTGTAACATATTACTACAGACTAATGTCAACCAGTCATGTAAACTCAGTATCTGTAACATATTACTACAGACTAATGTCAACCAGTGAAAAAGGTAAGTGGATGGCTCAGTATCTGTAACATATTACTACAGACTAATGTCAACCAGTGAAAAAGGCCATTTTAAAGTGGATGGCTCAGTATCTGTAACATATTACTACAGACTAATGTCAACCAGTGAAAAAGGCCATTTACATGGAGATCTGTAACATATTACTACAGGCTAATGTCAACCAGTGAAAAAGGCCATTGAAGTGGTGGCTCAGTATCTGTAACATATTACTACAGTAACATATTACTACTAATGTCAACCAGTCCTTGGCGGAAAAAGTCAAATTATTTCACCCAATGTCAACCAGTGAGAAGTGTGGATGGCTCAGTATCTGTAACATATTACTACAGGCTAATGTCAACCAGTGAAAAAGGCCATTGAAGTGGATGGCTCAGTATCTTTAACAATTACTAAGACTAATGTCAACCAGTTTTGGATGGCTCAGTATCTGTAACATATTACTACAGACTAATGTCAACCAGTGAAAAAGGCCATGTCACTCACAACAAGTGGATGGCATAAGAGGTAAAACATTAAACAGACTGATTTCAGTGAAAAAGGCCATTTTAAGTGCACAGTATCTGTAACACTACAGACTAATGTCAGTGAAAAAGGCCATTGAGTGGATGGCTCAGTATCTGTAACATATTACTACAGACTAATGTCAACCAGTGAAAAAGGCCATTGAAGTGGATGGCTCAGTATCTGTAACATATCTACAGACCGGCTACAGTGAAAAAGGCCATTGAAGTGGATGGCTCTAATATTGAAGTGGATGGCTCAGTATCTGTAACATATTACTACAGCTAATGTCAACCAGTGAAAAAGGCCATTGAAGTGGATTATGAAAATATAATTTCAAAGTGAAAAACCTCAGTATCTGTAAATATTACTACAGACTAATGTCAACCAGTGAAAAAGGCCATTGAAGTGGATGGCTCAGTATCTGTAACATATTACTACAGACTAATGTCAACCAGTGAAAAAGGCCATTGAAGTGGATGGCCAGTATCTGTAAGTATTACTACAGACTCAGTATCAGTGACAAAGGCCATTTAAGTGGATGGCTCAGTATCTGTAACATATTACTACAGCCTAATGTCAACCAGTGAAAAAGGCCATGTAAGTGGATGGCTCAGTATCTGTAACATATTTTCAGACTAATGTCAACCAGTGAAAAAGGCCATTGAAGTGATGGCTCAGTATCTGTCATAATACTGACTTGCGCATCACTGTGTTGCCATGGTCAAAGAGTGAAAATGTTCACGTGTCCAGAGATCTTAACTAATGGCGGCTCGCATTTTCCGCCCATTGTTTGAAAACGGCTCCAGGGTCTCTCGGGTGGCTCAGTATCTGTAACATATTAGTCGACAGAAACGCATTTGTTTGGAGTCCCATTACATGGAAATCTTTTCATATTACTTTTGCTCAGAAACGCCATTTAAGTGGATGGGAGTCCCAACATGAAATTGGATGGCTCAGTATCTGTAACATATTACAGGGAAATTCCAGCAACCAGTGGTAGGCTAAGTGCCATTTATGTTCAACCGATTTTGACTGTCCGGCAGAGAGTGAAAAAGGCCAAATAGATGCACGTGGATACATGCTGGGGAAAACACACACACGAAGAAGCAGAACGTGTTCACGTTTCTTCACTTTAGAAGCAATGTGTGTGTGTGTGTGTGTGTGTGTGTGTGTGTGTGTGTGTGTGTGTGTGTGTGTGTGTGTGTGTGTGTGTGTGTGTGTGTGTGTGTGTGTGTGTGTGTGTGTGTGTGTGTGTGTGTGTGTGCATGCGCGTGCGCGTGCGCGTGTGTGTGTGTGTGTGTGTGCGTGCGTGCGTGTGTTGAAAATCGGTTGAAATAAACTGTTGGTCGGCGCTCTTTTGCTGTCTCAGGACCGACCTCCTGGAACAAACTTCCTCTCTCCCTCCGTCAGCGACCGACTCTCTCTGCTTTCAAAGCTAACCTCAAAACCCACCTGTTCCCCCGTCATTAAAGCTCCTCTCTCTTTCTCTTCTCTCTCTTGCCATTAGGTCTGTTTCTGCTATATTCCATTTATGTTATCCGTGTGTGTTCGCTTTGTATTGCGTTTGTGTTTGAATGCGCTTTGAATGATAACGTGTGTGCGCGCTTTGATTTGATTTCTATCAAGATTCAGCGCCGTGTAAATACTGTATGTTGTTGTTGATATGTATGTGTGTGCGTGCGAGAGAGAGACAGAGAGACAGACAGACAACTGCCTTTCTCAATGCTTGAAAACGAGTGTGTCTTGATGCTTCAGCAGTAGATTTACATAATATTCACCAGTAGTATGTGACCCGTTTCAAGATAATCCGCAATCGATACCGTCAGCAAATCAAGATATTCCAGCCATCACTGTACATGGTCACCCTTGTCGTCTTTAGGTATTATTAGGTATTAGTATTAGGTATTAGGTATTATTAGGTAATTTATAGTCACAGCGGCATCTCTGTGAAATTCGGGTTGCTCCCACTTGGAGAGCGCGTTGCGATTTTTTGTGTGACTGACGAGGAAGGAAGGGGAAAAAGTTTGACCAAATGACAACTTTTTTGGTTGCTACTGGGATTAACGTGTGCTTAGTGCATGGGCACACGGGACCTCGGTTTATCGTCTCATCCGAAAGACTCCACGTTCAGACCGCAAGGCCTAGTGCAAAGTGAGAGGAAAAATCCCCTGTACCCAGATTCGAACTCGGGTTTACTTGACACAAGGCGAGTGCGTTACCTCTGTGCCACTCTATACGGGGGGGGGGGGGGGGGGATCAAAACTATTTCAGTTACTAACTGCTGCTTTTTTTTAATTTTTTTTTTTATTGAACTTTGTTGTTTTCATTTCCACATTTTTCACAAGGAAGAAACCCAAACAAATAATAGGCAAAAATCAAATAAATACATACAGAAGACAAACAAACATATTTACACACATCTGTGCCGTGGAAGTCATTGAAAAATGTTATCACAACATCTTGAGGTAACAATTTATCATCACTATGTGGAGTAGCTAAAAACAGATAGCTCAACATTTCAAATTGTGAGTTTCAAGCTCTGAACGGTATTACTCATATTTTAAAATGTTTTAAAAAAACACCTAAAAAACCCCACCGAAAATTCTTATATGTATAAGACTAATCATTACTAGATATCTTATTAGTAAAAGTTTTATAATATCAATTTATATCATTGAATATTGCAGTGAATGGAGCCCACCTGGCAGCAAAATCATTATACAATAAGTTTTTGTGTGAAATATATTCTTCTATTTTGTATCTGTATTTCAGTTTTTTAACGTACATTTTTAAGACAGGTATATCATTGTTTAACTTCCAGTGGTATATGTATTCTTTTGCTAACAACAACATAAAATAAAAGATATGATCGATTTGTATATTTTTGTCAAATCCAACAATTGCAAGTGCTTCTGAAATACGTAAATTAAATACATTTTGACATTTATCATTCAATGCATCAGACAACTGAGACCAAAAACGTTGAATAATGTGACATTTCCAAAACATATGGTGGATGCCATCTTTTGTTGTATTACAAAAATTGCATAGATCATTGTCTCTCATACCCATCTCTTTCAGAATGATATTTGTTCCTAGGCATCTATGTAAAATTCTAAGTTGTAACCATTTCATTTTAACATCTGCAGTTTTATTTACATAAAAGAAGCATTCCTTCCAATCATTTTCATAGTTCATTCTTTCATCCCACCGAGTACAACATTTAGGTTTTACATTGTTTTCTATCAGAGTATCGTAATACAGTTTCGATCCTTTGAAAATGGATGTTATTATTTTTTAAACAGAGAGGCATATCTATATACATATTGTTGCCGATGTTTATTCCTGATGTTTTAATATATTCTTGTATGGCTCTTTTACATCCCGAAAAAGTCAAAAAGTTCATACTACTGTTGTATTTTTGCTTGAATTCATTGAACGAAATAAACTGTCCATTATCACGTACAAAGTTTGCAATATTATATACATTTTCATTAATCCTTTTCTTACCAGCGATGTAACTATTACCCATTTGTATTCTGTTGTTGTAAAATACTGGTTCTGCTAAAATTTCACCGGAATTTTTACATTTTACTTTATAAAAGAATTCCTTATTGGCTTTAAATACCTCTGTCCAGAATGTATTTGATTTTGGAAGGGTTGTTACGATTTCTGGTCCATATCTTAATATATATGATTAAGAACTGGATAGTTAAATAGAGCAATAGATTTCCAGTTATGTTTTGTTCTTTCTAGTTTTCTCATCCAAGTGAGTTTCAATGCTGTAGCAAACGTTTTTAGTTCTGGTATGCCAATACCACCGTTAATTATACTTTTATGAGCTGTTTTCCTATTTATCTTGTTTTTTTTCTTATTCCATATGAATCTATAACAATAGTTTTGCAATGTCTTAAAAAAAGTCATCAGGAGGGTTAGGTAGCAAGATCCACAAATGAATTAATTTTGATAGGATCAATTATTTTAAAATTGCCACCCTTCCCAATGGTGTAAGCTGCCTTTTTGTATCCAGATTCTGAATAGATATCTAACTTCTGCTAGCTTGTCCATGTAGTTGATATAAACACACTGTTTAACATCATTAGTAAACCAAATTCCTAGTATCTTAAATTTGGGGGGATTCCACTCTAAGCCTAAGTGGTCCATATATTGAACTGGAGAATTTTTTCGGCTGCCAAGCCAGGTTACACTAGTCTTTTCACCGTTCATTTCTAAACCTGATTTAGTGCCAAATAATTTAACTATGGTTATACAGGTTTCAAATGATTTCTTATCACCCGTTAACAGAAATTCTGTATCATCTGTATACTGAGAGATTCTATGTTCAACATTATTGATCACAATTCCCTGAATATTTTCATTTTCTCTTATCATTATAGCAAGGATTTCAACACATAATATAAACAAATAAGGTGACAATGGACCTCCTTGTCTGCATCCTCTTTTAATTTCAAACCAAGTTGAAGCCTGGCCATTTACAAGAACACACGACTTAATGTTTCTATAAAATGTTTCAACCCATTGACAAATGTCTGCCCCAAAGCCAAATTTTGTCAATACTTTAAACATAAAATCCCAACTCACTGAATCAAATGCCTTTTCAAAATCCATGTTAACTAATAGACCAGGCAAGTTATGTTCTTCTAAATGCGCTATGGTGTCATATATCAACCTTATATTATCACCTATGTACCTATTTCTAAGAAAACCCGTTTGGTCTTCATGAATGAGTTTGGGTAAAACTATTTTCAATCTATTTGCAATGCACGACGAGCCAATTTTATAGACTACGTTTAAAAGGGATATTGGCCTCCAGTTCTTAATCAGATTTCTAGGCTTATCTCCTTTAGGAATACAAGTTATCATCCCTTGTCTTTGAACACAAGATAGCTCCCCTTTTTTAAATGCTGTATTTAGTGCTCTAACAACTAAATTCCCAATCTTGTTCCGAAAGAACTTAAAAAATTCAACAGTAAATCCGTCTGTTCCTGTGCTTTTTTTATTTTTCATATTTTTCAGTGCTGAAGTTGCCTCTTCTAAATTAATTTCTCCTTCTAAATTATTTGCTTCGTCTACTTCTAAATGAGGATATCATTTACTAGTTTGTCAATTTCACCATCATCAACCTGTCTTTTTTTTTATACAGATGTTCATAAAAGTCCTGAACTTCTCTTATAATATCTTTTTGTTCACTCCATTCATTACCATGCTTATCATTCAATCTAGGAATGCTTTTACTGACATAGTGCCACTTTTCTAAGCTACAAAAATAACTAGTCACTTTTTCCCCCTCAGCTACCCATCTGGCTCATGATCTCAGGAGTACTCCTTCTATTCTTTTTTCTCGTATAACTTTTAGCTGTTCTTTCTTTAACTCTATGATTTTCACTTCTTCTTCACTCATGTTTTCGTTTTTCTGTAGCGATTGTATGTCTTCTTGTAAGTGGCACTCTTCCTCGTTGATCTTTTTTTTCTTCATAGTAGCATAAGAAATAGGTTTTGATCTAATTTTCATCAATAAAAAATCTAAAAATATATCCCTTAAGAGCGACGAATTAAATTTCCAGAAGGTATTTCTCCTTATGTTTTCCCCAAATTTAAGCTTAAGAACAATCATAGAATGATCAGTTCTATATCCACAATCAATATCCGTGTTCTCAACAAAAGAAACCACGTGATCCGAAATCAAAAAGAAGTCTAGTCTAGCTTGCTGGAGGGGGTTGTTTCTCCTCCATGTGTATCTAAGGTTATCTTGATTTAAATCTCTCCATATATCATTTAATTCTAAGTCAGTAATGATGTCATGAACCATATCTTTAGCTTTAGGATTATTAACATTTTTATAATTATAATAATCCATTGTAGGATTAAGAACTAAGTTAAAGTCTTCACCGATTATTTCATTGTCAGCATTAAATCCTTTAATTTTGTTGGCTAAATCGTTGTAAAACTCAGGATTATCACGATTTGGGCCATAGATATTTACAAAAAGAAAGTCCTTCTGTTGAATTTCAGCCAGTACCATAAGACTATTTCCCCGTTCCCCTTACATACTTTTTTAACTTTAAATTCAAAATTATTATTAAAAAGTATCACTACACCTCTTGAGTTGGAGCTAAAGCTTGAAAAATATCCTTGGTATCCCCATTCTGACAAAATGTAATGTTCCTTATTCTCCTCAAAATGTGTATCCTGCAGAAAAAAAATACTATGTTTTTTGCTTTTCAAATAGTGAAAAATGTCTCTCCGCTTTTTAGCATTGTTCAAACCCTGGCAGTTCATTGAAATAATTGATACAGAACTATCCATTCGGGCACAGTAAAGGAAAAAATGTAAACGTTATAAAAAATTTTTTTAAAAAAAATTAAATTAAAAAAAAGAATGCACACAAAAAATGCAAACTGTTCGACAACCGCGAGGCAAGCGATAGGCGTATGAATTATCAAAAAACAAAGCAAACATAGAGCACAATACTCAGAGCAAAGGCAAACATGAACAAAATGAACAATGGCATTCTTAATTAAACACAACATTCCACCAAAAAAACTGTGCAAAGAAACATTAATAACTGAAGACCCCTTACTAACTGCTGCTTCATCTTGGGTGTACAATGATGGACCCACGTCTCATCCACAGTAGCAATTCAGCCCAGAAAGCTGGCTTGATCTGCTGCAAATCGACACTGATTATTGTTGGCGGGTGTGGGCATGTCTGTCTGACTATTTGTTAAAAAACAATTGGTACCCACCACGAACACGTTTTCTCATTTCTAGGTCTTTTGTGAAAACAGTATGATCACTTCCACAAAAGATGCTAAGAGTGCTGGCTACATGGCGGACTAATATTCTCTTGCCTGTCATGGCCATATCTTGAACCGTGGCCATTCTTTCGTTGGAAGAGGTGGGTTTTGCTTCCACACCTGGTGGTCAACTTTAAACTTTCTTTTCCCTGCTTTAGATCAGCTCACCTCTCTTTCTCTCTGGACGATGCAACACAGGAGCATACACAAAGGAAACGTCCACCAAATCCTTTGTTAGTAGAAGGTTTTACGTCCTCATAGCAGTTTCTCTTAGGGATAAGTAATTCTGGTGCGGTAGTCTTCGATGTAGCAGGTACACCTGGTATTAGGTTCATCAACGTTGGTCTTGGGAAACGGTCGGTTGGGAGGCGCTGTAGTAAAATCAGTGGAAATCTTGGCATAGACTCGTCTCGTGTATGATCAGGAAGGCTGAAGTCATAGTTCAGTACTTACCATAAACCTTTGCAACAAGAGTCTTGACGTAGTCTTGACATCATCGGGATTGTGTAGACACAAAGTGTCGCTGTAGTCCACAGGTAAAGTCCGGGGCTTGTCTTCAGGGCCATCGGACGGCCTTCTTCGTGCTCAGGTACTGCCAGCCCTCCATGCAGGCTTCAGGATGACGACGGCCCAGAAAGTTGACACGCAGCAGTGGCTCATTGCGTACATCCACGGTGGGGTGAACTGGGGTGACCAGCTCCAGCCCACATTCACAGGCCACCAGCAACAAGTGAGTCTATGCAGGGGTTTCATTCCCAAAATGGCCACACTGTAGATCACGTACTGTCGTGCCTCCAGTCAAAAGTCATTAACCCCTTCATTGTTAGGATCAGGACTTATTGATCACCCGGTACATATTGCTTAAACGTTTGACTCCAATATTAACAATAATGCAGATGCTTTTTGCTTCTTTCTCACTGGTTGGATCACATTTTAGTAAACGATTGTAGAGTATAAAACAGAATATTAAATGAAAAAAAAAATATTCCCCATTAATCAGTTGCAAAAAAGATACAAACTAAGATATCACAAAACAGTGTGATACGTTGCACATGTTTAATACTGTTCGCAGTAACAGCACACAATTATACAGTATGCCACTATTTGTTGATTTCCCTTTGATTTGCCTGCTATGTTCCCGGTCAGACAGATTCTAGGATGAGCATTGGCTTTGCTCTGTGTGTCTATCTGTGTGTCTGTCTGTCTGTCTGTGTATGGATTTTCTCAAGAACTACTCAACGGATTTTGATCACATTTGGCACAGATGTAAACACCTTACGGAGGAAGCTCCCTTCGTATGTTCATGATCTTGTTGATTATTATCGATTTTATAGTTGTTTTTTCTTTATCCAGATTGGTCCAATATTTTCAAAGCCTACCAAGTGGATTTCAACCAAATTTTGTAGAGGCGTTAACACACTATTGACAAGTGTTCGTTTTAAGTGTCACGATCCTGCAGATTTCTGCTGATTTCTGTTGATGAGCTTTCATTAACCTATACCTCTGCGAAATAGTAAAGCCCTCCTTTAAGCCAGCGCTGTTATTTTGCTGACTCACTGTGTTGTTCAGCTACTGACTGGACACTGAGACAGGAAACGATGGAGTAGTGTAAGCTCAGGGATAAAGGGAAGTTGTGGAGGGAGGAGAAGACCTACACAGGCAGGTTTTGAAGTTTACACAGTGTGTTTGTTATGGGGAGGAGAAGACCTACACAGGCAGGTTTTGAAGTTTGCACAGTGTGTTTGTTATGGGGAGGAGAAGACCTACACAGGCAGGTTTTGAAGTTACACAGTGTGTTTGTTATGGGGAGGAGAAGACCTACACAGGCAGGTTTTGAAGTTTGCACAGTGTGTTTGTTATGGGGAGGAGACGACCTACACAGGCAGGTTTTGAAGTTTACACAGTGTGTTTGTTATGGGGAGGAGAAGACCTACACAGGCAGGTTTTGAAGTTTACACAGTGTGTTTGTTATGGGGAGGAGAAGACCTACACAGGCAGGTTTTGAAGTTTACACAGTGTGTTTGTTATGGGGAGGAGAAGACCTACACAGGCAGGTTTTGAAGTTTACACAGTGTGTTTGTTATGCATCGGTCCAGTGGGGTTAGCAGCACTGTCACAATTTATTTCTAGTTATATGTGTATTGGTTTGTGTTTTTGAGGAACACTAAGTTTAGAGTGAAGTATTTTTATCAGTTTATCCTCTCGTGTTTGCCCTCTATGCAGTGCCAGTGCAGTCCGTACATACAGCATAGGGTTCAGGGCAGAATTGAGTGGCAACAGGAACATTGCCAGAGTGCCATGGATTTTGTCTGACCCACTCACACCACATGTGGTCAGCAGTGTAGCCGTGCCAAACACAAACCAGCACACAGCCTCCTTGGTGGATACTTTGTTCATCAGGTGGACACAGGAAAACAAATGTCTTTGGCTGGGATCCAGCATCATTCTGTACGTTGGTGTTTTTTTACGAGTAATAAACTGAAACAATGTGACAATCGTACACAGGGCAAAGTTTAACAATGTGATCACATTGAACCAGGTAAACTTGTTCTTAGACCGATAGTGTTGAAACAGAGCCAACCGACACAGACCAGACTGGCCTGAAAGACCCCAGTGAGACAGTCCGGGTAGAAAGGGGATCAGAGACAGGATGATGCCCACAATCCACATCATGACTGTAGTTATTACAGTTGAACTTTTAAGGAATATCAACAAATTTCTTGCAAAGAAAAAACTTACCATTTGATCTGAACAGATAAATACCATGACAAACAACGACAATTCTTGGGATAAGATAAACAAAAAGCCACTGACTTTGCATGTGATACTGCTGACCCATGTCTTTTCAAACCATATGTATTCCCCGTGAAAAACATAATTCGTTATCAAGGCAATACACACATGACATCCCATAAATAATGTAGAAAACAGGATATGGGCGAATGTCAAGATGAACCTGCAGCCCAAAATGTCTTTGACAGTAACGGAAATCACGACACAAACTGCATTTCCTAACATGGCTGTCACAGCCACCAACCAGAATAAAATCACATGTACCTCTGAGGATAGAAGGGTCCTGCATGATGGAAGTACAGCCTCTATTGTTGAACATTTTGGTGTCTTCTGTTGCTTTGAAAATATATCCACACAGCAAAACCTGTAATCTGATGAATATATATATTCCAAACTGAATAACTTAGAATACAAGTCTAATGGAAAGTTTCTCAATGGGTTTCCTTTTAAATCTAGCTCAACCAGCTGATGCATAGTTTTAAAACCTTTAGACCCAATTGTTTCGATATTACAAAAAGAAGCGTTCAAATATTTTGTTAATCGAAGATAAGCTAATACATTGTTTTCAAGTACAGTGAGGCGTGTTTTTGATACGTCCATTTTTCTTAGCCCATAATGAATATTCCTTAATGATCTATTTATTATGTTTTGTAGAGAATTGTTTTGCATATATATAGTTTTTAAATTTGGCAAATGAAGAAAACCGTTCAAATTCACAGTTGTTATGGCATTGTGGGAAAGATCTATGAACTGTAAGTTTCTGATTTTTACATCTGATATATTATCCAGAAAACAACGAGTCAAGCTCAGGTAAATAAGGTATCCATTATGTGAAAAAGCATTCAATTTCATTCTTGACCATGCAGCATTTGCATAGCGAAGTTGAGGAAAGAAATGTGCAGGAAACGTCCAACTACACACAAAGGAACCTCCCTGACAGAGACAGCCTTCAGGGCAGATCCTGTCACAGGTCAGTTCATCATCCTGCTGTGGACACTGACCCCAGCCATCACATAGGTGGTCTTCATGCACACAGACTGTGGAATCATGACATCGGTAGTAATGAGGGCACGTGATTATCTCACAGTTCTGTTCGTCTTCTCCATAAACGCAGTCGTTCAACCCGTTGCATCGAGTGTAGACAGGGAGGCAGTAGAACCATTCAGTGGGGCAACAAAAATGGGTGTCAGGACACCACAAGTCCTCGGCTTTCACCATCTCCCAAGTAAAGTAGCCAGTGCCGTCCAGGTTGATGTAAAATCTTTTCATTGTGAATGTTCGTTTAATCCCAGAATGGAACATTGCAGCCGACCTGCAACCAATCTCATCAGAACTGTCCAAACAGTCTGAGAATTCGTTGCAGCGTTGGCTGTGTGATATGCACTGAGCATTACTGCACAGAAAGCCCTGACACGAGGGATGCTCACAAAATGACTCATCGCTGTCCTCAGGGCAGTGCTGTCTATAGTCACAGACAAAGGTATAATGAACTGTTGTGACTCCGTCATCACATGAAAACGCACTGGGTAATGAATGACTTTTAATCACATTAGATGGGAATAGGGTGGAGACGCCAGCATTACTAACATTCATAAATACTTGGAAGTCCATTGATACTGCTAACTTGCCACATGTTTTTAACTGTGAAAACAGGACTACGTTTGTCAAATGTCCATGGGAGCAAGCCACCAGTAACTGACGTGTTTTTGCTTTAGTGTGTATGATAACATTTGAATTTGAGAAGCTCTTTTTTAACTGAGTATATGTGAAAGAAGATAAACCAGTTTCACACAAAAGCGTAAGTGGGAATATGCCACCAGGCATTAAAGGGATAATGTTCATATTATAAACTAAAACTCCAAATCTGACGGTTCGCTCAGGATACAATGACCACTGCCTAAAATGGTCCAGATTATATACAAGAGCTTTGTCAGACCATTTGTGGAATTTACTGTACATAAAAGGTAGAGAGTACCACCCCCAGCTTAATCCCAACAATACCATAAATGTGTTCTGTCTTCTTAGATACCGTAAGGAATCTGTGAATTCCTTCCTCGTTTTCAATGTAATAACATTTCCACCCACTTCTGCGCACAAGTATGAGGCTTTTGTGTGATCTACCCAAGTCATTCCTCTAACGAAACTGAAACATTTCCCCACCGAAGCCACCAGTCCCTGGCACTGAGGACTGCTGTACGGACAGTGTTCTGTTTCATCACGTCCATCTTCACACTCCTTCCTCAGGTTACAGTGCAGGTGGTCCTGGACCTGGGAGTAGTGAAGCACAGAACAGTTGAACAAACCACTGGGCAGTTTAGTAGGTTTAACGTGATCAAGAACTGTAGAAAAATACAGTCTGTCGTTAGCGTCATAGAACAGAACTTTAACTGAAAGATGTGACGTAGGAAAGACAACAGCAGGTGTGGAAAAGTCAAAGCAGGTCAGTTTTTGTTGGCTTGCTTCATGGTTTATGTATTTAAGCAGGAAGCCAGCCCCAAATTCACAATCATACATGGCATAAGACTGATTAAAGCTAATCATAATAACGTGTTTATCAGCAGCTTTCAACTCTCCACTGAGAGAGCAGCGTCTGCACTTTGGTGGCAGCAGTATCAGGTACCCAGAGTGTTATCCCAGATGCTCTATGCGGACTTTATAATCAGTAAATTCAATCAGTTCTATGGTGACTTTAGGACTGTTTCTGTGCTTCACAAGTATGTGGACTTGGCCTGGCCTATGATAATTATACTCTTCGAGGCCATGCACATCACACGCTATCACATTTCTTTGTCTACCCTGCTCTCTGCTATTCTCTGACAGAACAGTTTCCCACTGAACAGAGTCACACCAGTATTCAAGACGTTGAAGACGAACCCTGATGAATCGCTGAACTCGTTTACGCATAAAACAATAAGCATTGTCCTTACCACACCACTTTGAAGTCACGTTAGAGGACACAAAATACGCTGTCATTTCGTGACAGTCTGATTCGTTGAGCTGCTGAAATTCAAACGTGGTTTGATCAGAGAAGTATTCTATTCCTGGACATGCCTCACTGATTGTCTTAAATGTAGTGTTAACCTTGTTGATCACCCCTCGATCGTGCATCGACGCTGCATGTGAAATAAGCCAATGAAGAAATTATGGAAACCAATTATAAATCATATTTCTACGTTACCTACCTTATTTCTGTTCCCAGAAGAAGCATACTGTTTTGATCTGCTCAGAAAAAATAATTATTAAATTAATATACACATGAAACATAGTAAATCTTGCAGTAAAATCTCTTAATGTCGACCCAGCCATGTGCTTTACATACGAGGAGGCCAAGGGGGCGGAACATGCAGGCTAAAACAGAGACGGAAGTTAGAACAGAGGAAAGCTAGGATTCTGTCCCCTTTATTTTCTCTCTGTGCTCTGTTTTTTTCCCTATCGATAAAGACTTTTGAAGCTGGTCTAGGCTGTTCACAACTGCCCTTGTTCACTCACAAATTTTAGATTAAGCTATTAGTGTACGGAAACGTCACTGAAGTTATCAGAATTTTCTCAAATTTGCGCTTGTTGACGTTGAAAATACAATGGCACTTCCTAAATTTCTTCTTCTATGCTTCTATAGATATAATTTTGTTGATTCCTATTTCATTCATCCATTCAACAATTCATTCACTCTCTCACACGTTAATCATTCCTGAAAGCAGGATCGTTAGGCCTAGGACAGCCACGTCAGCCTACTTATTTATGTCTCGCGGTCTTGAGCGCCTCGTTTTGGATCAAAACAACTCAACTGCTGTTAAGTTTTAGATCGATGGCGGCGACCATTTCTAAATTTGATAAGGGGGAGAGAAGTAATAAAACATAAATTTTAATTGTTCGGGACTTCAGTAAATTTAATCAAAAGTTTCTGAAAGCAGGATCGTTAGGCCTAGGCCTAGGGCTCTCTGATCCAGTTCAACCCAAAATTTGCTTAATTCAGATGTTTAGTAGGTAGGGGAAAAGATGTGTGATAGAACGAGGGGTAGGTACTTTTTTCGTTAGCAACTAGGGCGAGATCTGAAAATGGATGAGTTATCTGTGACTGGGTATTTTTCTTATATGAGAACACGATTATGTACTTCAATGTCATTCAATATTTTAGTAACAAAGAAACAGAAGGGTTTTGGTCGGGGGGATTCTTAGATGTGTTTTTTCACCGGAAGGAGGACATGTGGGAATAATCCTGACTAAGACTACCTGTTGACTGTTCAGTCAGTTTATATTAAAGAAATTTGAAACAAGATAAGAGAATGTTGTAACACTGTTGGAATGCGGTCATGACTTTGTTATGTTATTGTTATCATTTTGGTTTGTGTTCAGTTCAAGAATTATGCATACAGCGTTGCAATCAATAGTGAAACCAGCCGAATGGGTTTTCCACATGTTCACAATTTCATTTAGGACATTTCTAATATTCATATATATTAAGTGATTAAGGTAAATTCCTAATATTTTGACTGGAAGTGACACAAGATTTTAAATTCAAAATGTTACATTTAAAATTCAATTCTTCTGTCTCAACTCTAAAGAGCATGCCTTGTTAATGTTAGAATTCACATTTAGACGTATTGCACACGTAAAAAACAGTAATGATGCCAATTTAATTACAAATAAATACTTAATAAAAACTGTGCAAACTGATTCAGTGGAATTTCAGAAAGATAGGTGTTATTGTGGAAGCTCTGTCTTTAGTCTGTGATTTTTCTTACATTATAAAGGTTGATTAAAAGGCTTGATTTTGACTTTATTTCAAGCATGAGTTCCTTTTTATCCAATGCATGTCATGGGATTACTTATTTTATTTTTGAAATTGCCCTTGGTTTTTACATATTCTTTCATTTCCATTGGTTGATTTCAACTTCTAATTTGAATGAGTTATTATTTTGAGTGTTCTGTTTTCTTTTGGAAAGTGTACAGAATTCTGTTAATAAGCCCTAAGAAGTAATGCCTAGTCCTGGAGAGGCTACCAGTATTCCTGTCTGATTAGGAAATACTGAGCATTACTGGGCATTTGTTCCAACCCAAACAAAAGGAAGTTGGGACAGCAGATCAGGGATCCACATGTTGTGGCCTGCTGTCAGACGTTTTGATGAGGACCATGGAACAGGAGGAAGAGGTTGATGATAGCGAAATGGAAAGGAAAGAGTGGAGTGTTGAGAGATTGACTCATTGAGGAGAATGTTGGGAAAATGGAGGAGTGAGGGAGAAGGAGAGAGGAAGGAAAGGCTGATGAGGGGTGAATTAAAGAGTGTGAGAACAGTGATAGAGATGGAGAGAGGGGAGAAATGCAGAGCTCCAAAAGAGGAAGGAAGAAATTGTGAGGCGTGGAGACTTGGAGAGGAGTGGCAAGAATTGAGTGTGAAGAAGAAAGATGCAAGGCAAGTGGAATAAGGGGAAGAAGGATATTGGAGGAGGGAACGAAAGAGATTGAGGATGTTGGGCCGGAAGGAAAATGAGAGAAGCCCAAGTGAAGAAGTTAAAACGATGGGTCCTTTGCAAAGCTTGTGTTGACAGGGGTCAACAGTGGGAAGAATTCAGGAGAGGCTTTGAGCGCCGTAAGCATGATTGAAAGGCTTGCAATAAACCTGGTCTTGGCTCATGGTGGGGAAGGTTGGACATACGATCTTGGAGAGGGGGAAAGTCTTTGGTGGAAGTGGAGAGGAAATGGAATTGGGTATTGAAAATTCACGGGAAGTGGGATGAGAGAAAAACATGTCGAGGGGTATTTAAAAGTAATGAAAAGATAGGAGGAGATTGAGAAAGAAGGAGTCAGAAGGAGAGGGAATGTGCTTATGTGGAAGAAGAGTAGCTTTAGAGGAGAGTGGGGGCTGTGGGAGGAATGGAGAAAGGTGTGTAGTGCAGAGAAGATGGGCAGGTGACTCAGGAGAGAAGGGATCATGGTTTGATTTGGTGGAAGGGTTGTAGAAGAGAATGAAGGAAAGCGAGTCAGAGAACTGAGGAGGTAGGGAATTGTAAGGTAAAGGCGGAGGTGGAAGAGGAAAGGTGGGGTAGATACATTGACTGAATTTGAGGGGGTGTAGTGGATAAGATTAAGAGAAGAGTGAGAAAGGATGGTTTGTTAGCTTCATGAAGTGGAGGACTGAGAAGGGGGTTAAATATAATTATAATAATTTTAAAAAAAGAGAGAAACAGAAAGATTTTGTGGAAAAGGTTGATGAGCCAAGTGGACCATGGTGTATAGGCCTGGAATGTCACATGCGGTGAATCTGGCATGATTAAAATGCCAGAGAAGCGGTGCCTTGAACTGGAAAGTCACCAGCCGTGAACCTCCACATACAGATGCCAGAGGAGCGTGGACTTGAGTTGGAAAGTCAACAGCAGTGAATCTGGCATGATAGATATGCCAGAGGACTCCATCTTGACCTCCAAAATCACCAGCCGTGGATCTGGCATGATAGAGATGCCAGAGGAGCGGTGACTTGAGTAGGAAAGTCACCAGCCGTGGATCTGGCATGATGCACCTGCCAGGGGAACATGGACTTCGTCACTTCAGTTGGAAAGTCACCAGCCGTGAATCTACCATGGTAGAGATGCCAGAGGAGCGTGGACTTCAGGAAAGTCACCAGCCGTGAATCTGGCATGATAGAGATGCCAAAGGAGCCCTCACTTGAGTAGGAATGTCACCAGCCTGAATCTGGCATGATAGAGATGCCAGAGGAGCGATGACTTAGGTGGAAGGTCACCCCGAGTGGATCTCTTCTGGCATGATAGAGATGCCAGAAGAGGGGTGACCAGAAGATTTGTTTAACCTTAGCAGTGCTGATTACACATATATTTGATATATATTTCAGCCTCAATTTTGCAGCCAGGGATCCATCTTGTCACTGGACGTCATAGGTCATTTGCCCAGTTCGAAGAAAACATATTAGGTCATCCCATACAACAATAAGTCATAATGTAAAATAAATTTAAAAAAGGAAATACAACTTGCGCGCAACAAAAACTGTTTTCTATGACACTGTTGCAATCCATCCTTGATTTCACAGACTGCATGTTCAAAGACATGAGAAACGTTAGTACAAACTATCCCATCCATAATTCAATTATTTCACTCCAGTCTGAACCTCCAAAGTCAATCTGATCACTATGGAATCAGTTGCAGCTGCACATCAAAATCCACAAAGTTGCTAACAGGCACGAAGTAAACATAATAAGTCATATGACCCTTCCTCCAATAGGTAATTTCACTCCATCTGAACCTCCACAAAATCAGAAAAGAGGCAGTACTGAAGGGGGTTGACTCTTCTTCCTCAAAAGTATATCATGGGGAGAAAAAAGAGTTGCTATAAACTCACTAGCAACCTGAATCTGGCACCCATCCTAGAAGAGCTATGACTAAAAGACAAAGTCACTAGCAATGAATATGGCATGAATATAATGAACCTCCACAATTATCTAGAGGAGCTATGACTCAGGACAAATCCTGAATCTGGCATGAATATATCCTATCACTGAAGGACAAATCTAGCAATGCATTTAGCATGAAATATGCTAGAGGAGCTATGACTCATCCATCCTTCCTCCCTCACTTCATCTGAACCTCCACAATCCCCCATCCATCCTTCCTCCCTTCACTCCATCTGAACCTCCACAAATCCCTCAACCATCCTTCCTCCCTTCACTCCATCTGAACCTCCACAAATCCCTCATCCATCCTTCCTCCCTTCACTCCATCTGAACCTCCACAAATCCCTCATCCATCCTTCCTCCCTTCACTCCATCTGAACCTCCACAAATCCCTCATCCATCCTTCCTCCCTTCACTCCATCTGAACCTCCACAAATCTCCCATCCATCCTTCCTCCCTTCACTCCATCTGAACCTCCACAAATCCCTCATCCATCCTTCCTCCCTTCACTCCATCTGAACCTCCACAATCTCCCATCCATCCTTCCTCCCTTCACTCCATCTGAACCTCCACAAATCCTCATCCATCCTTCCTCCCTTCACTCCATCTGAACCTCCACAAATCCCTCATCCATCCTTCCTCCCTTCACTCCATCTGAACCTCCACAATCTCCCATCCATCCTTCCTCCCTTCACTCCATCTGAACCTCCACAATCTCCCATCCATCCTTCCTCCCTTCACTCCATCTGAACCTCCACAAATCCCTCATCCATCCTTCCTCCCTTCACTTCATCTGAACCTCCACAAATCCCTCATCCATCCTTCCTCCCTTCACTCCATCTGAACCTCCACAAATCCCTCATCCATCCTGTGGAGGTTCACTCCATCTGAACCTCCACAAATCCCTCACCCATCCTTCCTCCCTTCACTTCATCTGAACCTCCACAAATCCCTCACCCATCCTTCCTCCCTTCACTCCATCTGAACCTCCACAATCTCCCATCCATCCTTCCTCAGATCACTTCATCTGAACCTCCACAAATCCCTCATCCATCCTTCCTCCCATCACTCCATCTGAACCTCCACAAATCCCTCATCCATGGAGGTTCAGATCACTCCATCTGAACCTCCACAATCTCCCATTCATCCTTCCTCCCATCACTTCATCTGAACCTCCACAAATCTCTCATCCATCCTTCCTCCCATCACTCCATCTGAACCTCCACAAATCTCTCATCCATCCTTCCTCCCTTCACTTCATCTGAACCTCCACAATCTCCCATCCATCCTTGGGAGTGATCACTCCATCTGAACCTCCAGTGAAGGGAGGAAGGATGGATGAGATTGTTGATTTGTGGAGGTTCAGATGGAGGTTCATATTTTGGGAGGAAGGATGGATTGTGAGGATCAGATTCCTGTAAGATGGGCTTCAGATGGAGTGATGGGAGGAAGGATTCTTGAGGGATTTGTGGAGGTTCAGATGGAGTGATGGGAGGAAGGATCTTTCTTCATGAGGGATTTGTGGAGGTTCAGATGGAGTGATGGGAGGAAGGACCCTTGAGGGATTTGTGGAGGTTCAGATGGAGTGATGGGAGGAAGGATGGATGAGGGATTTGTGGAGGTTCAGATGGAGTGAGGGGAGGAAGGATGGATGAGGGATATGTGGAGGTTCAGATGAAGTGAAGGGAGGGAGGATGGGTGAGGGATTTGTGGAGGTTCAGATGCAGTGAAGGGAGGAAGGATGGATGAGGGATTTGTGGAGGATCAGATGGAGTGAGGGGAGGAAGGATGGATGAGGGATTTGTGGAGGTTCAGATGGAGTGAGGGGAGGAAGGATGGATGAGGGATTTGTGGAGGTTCAGATTCAGTGATAGGGAGGAAGGATGGATGGGAGATTGTGGAGGTTCAGATGAAGTGAGGGGAGGAAGGATGGATGGGAGATTGTGGAGGTTCAGATGGAGTGAAGGGAGGAAGGATGGGTGAGCGATTTGTGGAGGTTCAGATGAAGTGAAGGGAGGAAGGATGGGTGAGGGATTTGTGGAGGTTCAGATGTAGTGAGGGGAGGAAGGATGGATGGGAGATTGTGGAGGTTCAGATGAAGTGAGTGAGGAAGGATGGATGAGGGATTTGTGGAGGTTCAGATGGAGTGATGGGAGGAAGGATGGATGAGGGATTTGTGGAGGTTCAGATGGAGTGATGGGAGGAAGGATGGATGAGGGATTTGTGGAGGTTCAGATGGAGTGAAGGGAGGAAGGATGGATGGGAGATTGTGGAGGTTCAGATGGAGTGAAGGGAGGAAGGATGGATGAGGGATTTGTGGAGGTTCAGATGGAGTGAGGGGAGGAAGGATGGATGGGAGATTGTGGAGGTTCAGATGGAGTGAAGGGAGGAAGGATGGATGGGAGATTGTGGAGGTTCAGATGGTGGAGTGATGGAGTGAGGAAGGATGGATTGAGGGATTTGTGGAGGTTCAGATGGAGTGATGGGAGGAAGGATGGATGAGGGATTTGTGGAGGTTCAGATGGAGTGAAGGGAGGAAGGATGGATGAGGGATTTGTGGAGGTTCAGATGGAGTGATGGGAGGAAGGATGGTTGAGGGATTTGTGGAGGTTCAGATGGAGTGAAGGGAGGAAGGATGAATGGGAGATTGTGGAGGTTCAGATGGAGTGAAGGGAGGAAGGATGGGTGAGGGATTTGTGGAGGTTCAGATGAAGTGAAGGGAGGAAGGATGAATGGGAGATTGTGGAGGTTCAGATGGAGTGAGTGGAGGAAGGATGGGTGAGGGATTTGTGGAGGTTCAGATGAAGTGAGGGGAGGAAGGATGGGTGAGGGATTTGAGGAGGTTCAGATGGAGTGATGGGAGGAAGAATGGATGGCAGATTGGGGAGGTTCAGATGGAGTGAAGGGAGGAAGGATGGGTGAGGGAGTTCTGGAGGTTCAGATGGAGTGAAGGGAGGAAGGATGGATGGGAGATTGTGGAGGTTCAGATGGAGTGAGTGGAGGAAGGATGGGTGAGGGATTTGTGGAGGTTCAGATGGAGTGATGGGAGGAAGGATGGGTGAGGGATTTGTGGAGGTTCAGATGGAGTGATGGGAGGAAGGATGGATGGGAGATTGTGGAGGTTCAGATGGAGTGAAGGGAGGAAGGATGGGTGAGGGAGTTGTGGAGGTTCACGGCTGGTGACTTTCCAGTTCAAGGCACCGCTTCTCTGGCATTTTAATCATGCCAGATTCACCGCATGTGACATTCCAGGCCTATACACCATGGTCCACTTGGCTCATCAACCTTTTCCACAAAATCTTTCTGTTTCTCTCTTTTTTTAAAATTATTATAATTATATTTAACCCCCTTCTCAGTCCTCCACTTCATGAAGCTAACAAACCATCCTTTCTCACTCTTCTCTTAATCTTATCCACTACACCCCCTCAAATTCAGTCAATGTATCTACCCCACCTTTCCTCTTCCACCTCCGCCTTTACCTTACAATTCCCTACCTCCTCAGTTCTCTGACTCGCTTTCCTTCATTCTCTTCTACAACCCTTCCACCAAATCAAACCATGATCCCTTCTCTCCTGAGTCACCTGCCCATCTTCTCTGCACTACACACCTTTCTCCATTCCTCCCACAGCCCCCACTCTCCTCTAAAGCTACTCTTCTTCCACATAAGCACATTCCCTCTCCTTCTGACTCCTTCTTTCTCAATCTCCTCCTATCTTTTCATTACTTTTAAATACCCCTCCACATGTTTTTCTCTCATCCCACTTCCCGTGAATTTTCAATACCCAATTCCATTTCCTCTCCACTTCCACCAAAGACTTTCCCCCTCTCCAAGATCGTATGTCCAACCTTCCCCACCATGAGCCAAGACCAGGTTTATTGCAAGCCTTTCAATCATGCTTACGGCGCTCAAAGCCTCTCCTGAATTCTTCCCACTGTTGACCCCTGTCAACACAAGCTTTGCAAAGGACCCATCGTTTTAACTTCTTCACTTGGGCTTCTCTCATTTTCCTTCCGGCCCAACATCCTCAATCTCTTTCGTTCCCTCCTCCAATATCCTTCTTCCCCTCATTCCACTTGCCTTGCATCTTTCTTCTTCACACTCAATTCTTGCCACTCCTCTCCAAGTCTCCACGCCTCACAATTTCTTCCTTCCTCTTTTGGAGCTCTGCATTTCTCCCCTCTCTCCATCTCTATCACTGTTCTCACACTCTTTAATTCACCCCTCATCAGCCTTTCCTTCCTCTCTCCTTCTCCCTCACTCCTCCATTTTCCCAACATTCTCCTCAATGAGTCAATCTCTCAACACTCCACTCTTTCCTTTCCATTTTGCTATCATCAACCTCTTCCTCCTGTTCCTATGGTCCTCATCAAAACGTCTGACAGCAGGCCACAACATGTGGATCCCTGATCTGCTGTCCCAACTTCCTTTTGTTTGGGTTGGAACAAATGCCCAGTAATGCTCAGTATTTCCTAATCAGACAGGAATACTGGTAGCCTCTCCAGGACTAGGCATTACTTCTTAGGGCTTATTAACAGAATTCTGTACACTTTCCAAAAGAAAACAGAACACTCAAAATAATAACTCATTCAAATTAGAAGTTGAAATCAACCAATGGAAATGAAAGAATATGTAAAAACCAAGGGCAATTTCAAAAATAAAATAAGTAATCCCATGACATGCATTGGATAAAAAGGAACTCATGCTTGAAATAAAGTCAAAATCAAGCCTTTTAATCAACCTTTATAAAGTAAGAACAATTACAGACTAAAGACAGAGCTTCCACAATAAAAAAATATTTCTGAAATTCTACTGAATCAGTTTGCACAGTTTTTATTAAGTATTTATTTGTAATTAAATTGGCATCATTACTGTTTTTTACGTGTGCAATACGTCTAAATGTGAATTCTAACATTAACAAGGCATGCTCTTTAGAGTTGAGACAGAAGAATTGAATTTTAAATGTAACATTTGAATTTAAATCTTGTGTCCACTTCCAGTCAAATATTAAGGAAATTTACCTAATCATAAATATTATGAATATTAGAACTGTCCTAAATGAAATTGTGACATGTGGAAAAACACATTCGTCTGTTTCACTAT
>JAGGCT020004101.1:334127-355574 GCA_017654935.2 Phymorhynchus buccinoides | reverse complement strand
AGGTTCCGCATGATGGCAGTACAGGCCTCTATTGTTGAACATTTTGTGTCTTCTGTTGCTTTGAAAATATATCCACAAGCAAAACCTGTAATCTGTGAATAATATATATTCCAAACTGAATAACTTAGAATACAATTCTAATTGGAGAGTTTTCTCAATGGTTTCCTTTAAATCTATCTCAACAGCTGATGGCTAGTTTTAAAACTTTAGACCCAATGTTTCCCGATTTACAAAAAGAAGCGTTTCAAATATTTTGTTAATCGAAGATAAGCTAATACATTGTTTTCAAGTACAGTGAGGCGTGTTTCTGTGGATAACGTCCATTTTTTCTTAGCCCATAATGAATATTCCTTAATGATCTATTTATTATGTTTTGTAGAGAATTGTTTTGCATATATATAGTTTTTAAATTGGCAAATGAGAAAACCGTTCAAATTCACGTTGTTGGCATTGTGGGAAAGAATCGATGAACTGTAGTTTCTGATTTTTACATCTGATATATTATCCAGAAAACAACGAGTCAAGCTCAGGTAAATAACGTATCCATTATGTGAAAAATCATTCAATTTCATTCCTGACCACGCAGCATTGGCATAACGAAGTTGAGGAAAGAAATGTGCAGGAAACGTCCAACTACACACAAAGGAACCTCCCTGACAGACACAGCCTTCAGGGCAGGTCATGTCACAGGTCAGCTCATCATCCCGCTGTGGACACTGACCCCAACCATCACACAGATGATCTTCATGCACACAGACTGTGGAATCATGACATCGGTAGTAATGAGGGCACTTGATTATCTCACAGTTCTGTTCGTCTTCTCAAATCAACGACCAGTCGTTGAACCCGTTGCATCGAGTGTAGACAGGGAGGCAGTAGAACCATTCAGTGGGGCAACAAAAATGGGTGTCAGGACACCACAAGTCCTCGGCTTTTACCATCTCCCAAGTAAAGTAGCCAGTGCCGTCCAGGTTGATGTAAAATCTTTTCATTGTGACTGTTCGTTTAATCACAGAATGGAACTTTGCAGCGGAACTGCAACCAATCTCATCAGAACTGTCCAAACAGTCTGAGAATTCGTTGCAGCGTTGGCTGTGTGATATGCACTGAGCATTACTGCACAGAAAGCCCTGACACGAGGGATGCTCACAAAATGACTCGTCGCTGTCCTCAGGGCAGTGCTGTCTATAGTCACATACAAAGGTATAATGAACTGTTGTGACTCCGTCATCACATGAAAACGCACTGGGTAATGAATGACTTTTAATCGTATTAGATGGGAATAGGGTGGAGACGCCAGCATTACTAACATTCATAAATACTTGGAAGTCCGTTGATACTGCTATGTTGCCACATGTTTTTAACTGTGAAAACAAGACTACGTTTGTCAAATGTCCATGTGAGCAATCCACCAGTAACTGACGTGTTTTTGCTTTAGTGTGTATGGTAACATTTGAATTTGAGAAGCTCTTTTTTAACTGAGTATATGTGAAAGAAGATAAACCAGTTTCACACAAAAGCGTAAGTGGGAATATGCCACCAGGCATTAAAGGGATAATGTTCATATTATAAACTAAAACTCCAAATCTGACGGTTCGCTCAGGATACAATGACCACTGCCTAAAATGGTCCAGATTATATACAAGAGCTTTGTCAGACCATTTGTGGAATTTACTGTACATAAAAGGTAGAGAGTACCACCCCCAGCTTAATCCCAACAATACCATAAATGTGTTCTGTCTTCTTAGATACCGTAAGGAATCTGTGAATTCCTTCCTCGTTTTCAATGTAATAACATCTCCACCCACTTCTGCGCACAAGTATGACGCTTTTGTGTGATCTACCCAAGTCATTCCTCTAACGAAACTGAAACATTTCCCCACCGAAGCCACCAGTCCCTGGCACTGAGGACTGCTGTAAGGACAGTGTTCTGTTTCATCACGTCCATCTTCACACTCCTTCCTCAAGTTACAGTGCACGTGGTCCTGGAACTGGGAGTAGCTGGACACAGAACAGTTGAACAAACCACTGGGCAGTTTAGTAGGTTTAACGTGATCAAGAACTGTAGAAAAATACAGTCTGTCGTTAGCGTCATAGAACAGAACTTTAACTGAAAGATGTGACGTAGGAAAGACAACAGCAGGTGTGGAAAAGTCAAAGCAGGTCAGTTTTTGTTGGCTTGCTTCATGGTTTATGTATTTAAGCAGGAAGCCAGCCCCAAATTCACAATCATACATGGCATAAGACTGATTAAAGCTAATCATAATAACGTGTTTATCAGCAGCTTTCAACTCTCCACTGAGAGAGCAGCGTCTGCACTTTGGTGGCAGCAGTATCAGGTACCCAGAGTGTTATCCCAGATGCTCTATGCGGACTTTATAATCAGTAAATTCAATCAGTTATATGGTGACTTTAGGACTGTTTCTGTGCTTCACAAGTATGTGGACTTGGCCTGGCCTATGATAATAATACTCTTCGAGGCCATGCACATCACACGCTATCACATTTCTTTGTCTACCCTGCTCTCTGCTATTCTCTGACAGAACAGTTTCCCACTGAACAGAGTCACACCAGTATTCAAGACGTTGAAGACGAACCCTGATGAATCGTTGAACTCGTTTACGCATAAAACAATAAGCATTGTCCTTACCACACCACTTTGAAGTCACGTTAGAGGACACAAAATATGCTGTCATTTCGTGACAGTCTGATTCGTTGAGCTGCTGAAATTCAAACGTGGTTTGATCAGAGAAGTATTCTATTCCTGGACATGCCTCACTGATTGTCTTAAATGTAGTGTTAACCTTGTTGATCACCCCTCGATCGTGCATCGACGCTGCATGTGAAATAAGCCAATGAAGAAATTATGGAAACCAATTATAAATCATATTTCTACGTTACCTACCTTATTTCTGTTCCCAGAAGAAGCATACTGTTTTGATCTGCTCAGAAAAAATAATTATTAAATTAATATACACATGAAACATAGTAAATCTTGCAGTAAAATCTCTTAATGTCGACCCAGCCATGTGCTTTACATACGAGGAGGCCAAGGGGGCGGAACATGCAGGCTAAAACAGAGACGGAAGTTAGAACAGAGGAAAGCTAGGATTCTGTCCCCTTTATTTTCTCTCTGTGCTCTGTTTTTTTCCCTATCGATAAAGACTTTTGAAGCTGGTCTAGGCTGTTCACAACTGCCCTTGTTCACTCACAAATTTTAGATTAAGCTATTAGTGTACGGAAACGTCACTGAAGTTATCAGAATTTTCTCAAATTTGCGCTTGTTGACGTTGAAAATACAATGGCACTTCCTAAATTTCTTCTTCTTCTTCTATGCTTCTATAGATATAATTTTGTTGATTCCTATTTCATTCATCCATTCAACAATTCATTCACTCTCTCACACGTTAATCATTCCTGAAAGCAGGATCGTTAGGCCTAGGACAGCCACGTCAGCCTACTTATTTATGTCTCGCGGTCTTGAGCGCCTCGTTTTGGATCAAAACAACTCAACTGCTGTTAAGTTTTAGATCGATGGCGGCGACCATTTCTAAATTTGATAAGGGGGAGAGAAGTAATAAAACATAAATTTTAATTGTTCGGGACTTCAGTAAATTTAATCAAAAGTTTCTGAAAGCAGGATCGTTAGGCCTAGGCCTAGGGCTCTCTGATCCAGTTCAACCCAAAATTTGCTTAATTCAGATGTTTAGTAGGTAGGGGAAAAGACGTGTGTTAGAACGAGGGGTATGTACTTTTTTCGTTGACAACTAGGGCGATATCTGAACGGGGTAGTTATCTGTGACTGTGGGTATTTTTCTTATATGAGAACACGATTATGTACTTCAATGTCATTCAATATTTTAGTAACAAAGAAACAGAAGGGTTTTGGTCGGGGGGGGTTCTTAGATGTTTTTTTCCACCGGGAGGAGGACATGTGGGAATAATCCTGACTAAGACTACCTGTTGACTGTTCAGTCAGTTTATATTAAAGAAATTTGAAACAAGATAAGAGAATGTTGTAACACTGTTGGAATGCGGTCATGACTTTGTTATGTTATTGTTATCATTTTGGTTTGTGTTCAGTTCAAGAATTATGCATACAGCGTTGCAATCAATAGTGAAACCAGCCGAATGGGTTTTCCACATGTTCACAATTTCATTTAGGACATTTCTAATATTCATATATATTAAGTGATTAAGGTAAATTCCTAATATTTTGACTGGAAGTGACACAAGATTTTAAATTCAAAATGTTACATTTAAAATTCAATTCTTCTGTCTCAACTCTAAAGAGCATGCCTTGTTAATGTTAGAATTCACATTTAGACGTATTGCACACGTAAAAAACAGTAATGATGCCAATTTAATTACAAATAAATACTTAATAAAAACTGTGCAAACTGATTCAGTGGAATTTCAGAAAGATAGGTGTTATTGTGGAAGCTCTGTCTTTAGTCTGTGATTTTTCTTACATTATAAAGGTTGATTAAAAGGCTTGATTTTGACTTTATTTCAAAGCATGAGTTCCTTTTTATCCAATGCATGTCATGGGATTACTTATTTTATTTTTGAAATTGCCCTTGGTTTTTTTTACATATTCTTTTTCATTTCCATTGGTTGATTTCAAACTTCTAATTTGAATGAGTTATTATTTTGAGTGTTCTGTTTTCTTTTGGAAAGTGTACAGAATTCTGTTAATAAGCCCTAAGAAGTAATGCCTAGTCCTGGAGAGGCTACCAGTATTCCTGTCTGATTAGGAAATACTGAGCATTACTGGGCATTTGTTCCAACCCAAACAAAAGGAAGTTGGGACAGCAGATCAGGGATCCACATGTTGTGGCCTGCTGTCAGACGTTTTGATGAGGACCATGGAACAGGAGGAAGAGGTTGATGATAGCAAAATGGAAAGGAAAGAGTGGAGTGTTGAGAGATTGACTCATTGAGGAGAATGTTGGGAAAATGGAGGAATGAGGGAGAAGAGAGAGAGGAAGGAAAGGCTGATGAGGGGTGAATTAAAGAGTGTGAGAACAGTGATAGAGATGGAGAGAGGGGAGAAATGCAGAGCTCCAAAAGAGGAAGGAAGAAATTGTGAGGCGTGGAGACTTGGAGAGGAGTGGCAAGAATTGAGTGTGAAGAAGAAAGATGCAAGGCAAGTGGAATAAGGGGAAGAAGGATATTGGAGGAGGGAACGAAAGAGATTGAGGATGTTGGGCCGGAAGGAAAATGAGAGAAGCCCAAGTGAAGAAGTTAAAACGATGGGTCCTTTGCAAAGCTTGTGTTGACAGGGGTCAACAGTGGGAAAGAATTCAGGAGAGGCTTTGAGCGCCGTAAAGCATGATTGAAAGGCTTGCAATAAACCTGGTCTTGGCTCATGGTGGGGAAGGTTGGACATACGATCTTGGAGAGGGGGAAAGTCTTTGGTGGAAGTGGAGAGGAAATGGAATTGGGTATTGAAAATTCACGGGAAGTGGGATGAGAAAAAAAAAACATGTCGAGGGGTATTTAAAAGTAATGAAAAAGATAGGAGGAGATTGAGAAAGAAGGAGTCAGAAGGAGAGGGAATGTGCTTATGTGGAAGAAGGAGTAGCTTTAGAGGAGAGTGGGGGCTGTGGGAGGAATGGAGAAAGGTGTGTAGTGCAGAGAAGATGGGCAGGTGACTCAGGAGAGAAGGGATCATGGTTTGATTTGGTGGAAGGGTTGTAGAAGAGAATGAAGGAAAGCGAGTCAGAGAACTGAGGAGGTAGGGAATTGTAAGGTAAAGGCGGAGGTGGAAGAGGAAAGGTGGGGTAGATACATTGACTGAATTTGAGGGGGTGTAGTGGATAAGATTAAGAGAAGAGTGAGAAAGGATGGTTTGTTAGCTTCATGAAGTGGAGGACTGAGAAGGGGGTTAAATAATAATTATAATAATTTTAAAAAAAAACAAAGAGAGAAACAGAAAGATTTTGTGGAAAAGGTTGATGAGCCAAGTGGACCATGGTGTATAGGCCTGGAATGTCACATGCGGTGAATCTGGCATGATTAAAATGCCAGAGAAGCGGTGCCTTGAACTGGAAAGTCACCAGCCGTGAACCTCCACAACTCCCTCACCCATCCTTCCTCCCTTCACTCCATCTGAACCTCCACAATCTCCCATCCATCCTTCCTCCCTTCACTTTCATCTGAACCTCCACAAATCCCTCACCCATCCTTCCTCCCTTCACTCCATCTGAACCTCCACAAATCCCTCACCCATCCTTCCTCCACTCACTCCATCTGAACCTCCACAATCTCCCATTCATCCTTCCTCCCTTCACTCCATCTGAACCTCCAGAACTCCCTCACCCATCCTTCCTCCCTTCACTCCATCTGAACCTCCCCAATCTGCCATCCATTCTTCCTCCCATCACTCCATCTGAACCTCCACAAATCCCTCACCCATCCTTCCTCCCTTCACTTCATCTGAACCTCCACAAATCCCTCACCCATCCTTCCTCCACTCACTCCATCTGAACCTCCACAATCTCCCATTCATCCTTCCTCCCTTCACTTCATCTGAACCTCCACAAATCCCTCACCCATCCTTCCTCCCTTCACTCCATCTGAACCTCCACAATCTCCCATTCATCCTTCCTCCCTTCACTCCATCTGAACCTCCACAATCTCCCATCCATCCTTCCTCCCCTCACTCCATCTGAACCTCCACAAATCCCCCATTTTCCATCCTTCCTCCCTTTCACCTTCACCTGAACCTCCACATCATCCCTCATCCATCCCTTCCTCCTTTCACTCCATCTGAACCTCCACATATCCCTCATCCATCCTTCCTTCCCTTCACTCCCATCTGAACCTCCACCTTCAATCCCTCCATCCACAATCCTTCCTCCCCTTCACTCCATCTTAACCTCCACAATCTCCCATCCATCCTTCGCTCCCCTTCACTCCATCTGAACCTCCACAATCCCTCCCATTCATCCTTCCTCCCCTTCACTTCATCTGAACCTCCACATATCCCCTCATCCATCCTTCCTCCCTTCACTCCATCGGCTTCTGAACCTCCACAAAATCCCTCCATCCATCCTTCCTCCCTTCACTCCATCTGAACCTCCACAATCTCCCATCCATCCTTCCTCCCTTCACTCCATCTGAACCTCCACAAATCCCCACCCATCCTTCCTCCCTTCACTTCATCTGAACCTCCACAATCTCCCATCCATCCTTCCTCCCCTCACTCCATCTGAATCCTCCGACTAATGCTCCCTATCCCATCCTTCCTCCCCTCACTTCATCTGAAGGCCTCCAGCATATCTTCCCATCCATCCTTCCTCCCTTCACTCCATCTGAACCTCCACAAATCCCTCATCCATCCTTCGCTCCCTTCACTCCATCTGAACCTCCCAAATCTCCCATCCATCCTTCCTCCCATCAATCACCATCTGAACCTCCACCTTATCATCTCATCCATCCTTCATCCCCTTCATCCTTCCATCTGAACCTCCACAAATCCCTCATCCATCCTTCCTCCCCTCACTCCTCAATCTGATCCTCCACAAATCTGAACCTCCTCTATCCATCCTTCCTCCCCTCACTCCATCTGATCCTCCACAAATCCCTCATCCATCCTTCCTCCCTTCACTTCCATCTGAACCTCCACAAATCCCTCACTCCATCCTTCCCTCCCTTCACTTCATCTGAACCTCCACAAATCGCCTCATCCATCCTTCCTCCCTTCACTTCATCTGAACCTCCACAAATCCCTCTCCATCCTTCCTCCCTTCACTCCATCTGAACCTCCACAAATCCCTCATCCATCCTTCCTCCCTTCACTCCATCTGAACCTCCACAATCTCCCATTCATCCTTCCTCCCTTCACTTCATCTGAACCTCCACATATCCCTCATCCATCCTTCCTCCCTTCCATCCATCTTAACCTCCACAATCTCCCATCCATCCTTCTTCCCTTCACTCCATCTCCACCTCCACAATCTCCCATCCATCCTTCCTCCCTTCACTTCATCTGAACCTCCACAATCTCCCATCCATCCTTCCTCCCTTCACTCCATCTTAACCTCCACAATCTCCCATCCATCCTTCCTCCCTTCACTCCATCTGAACCTCCACAAAAAAAATCCCCTCCTCATTAATCCTTCCTCCCCTCATTCCATCTGAACCTCCACAAATCCCTCAACCATCCTTCCTCCCATCACTCCATCTGAACCTCCACAAACACCCTTTTTTCATTCCCAGAGAAGAGTTGCACAAGTCTTCCAGCCACTGCTCTTCTGGCATCTATTCATGCCAGACTCACTGCATGTGACAAGGACTTTCAGTCATAGCTCCTCTAGCATATATATTCATGCCAGTATGCATTGCTAGTGACTTTGTCCTTCAGTCATAGCTCCTCTACGATATATTCATGCCAGATTCATTGCTAGTGACTTTGTCCTTCAGTCATAGCTCCTCTAGCATAATATGAATTATTATATTCATGCCAGATTCATTGCTAGTGACTTTGTCCTTCAGTCATAGCTCCTCTAGCATATATTCATGCCAGATTCATTGCTAGTGACTTTATAGCAACTCTCTTCCCTCCCCATGATATACTTTTGAGGAAGAAGAGTCAACCCCCTTCAGTACTGCCTCTTTTCTGCACCTTTGTATCAGACATTGACAGATACAATTTTGAAATTACCTATTGTCTTTGCAGGCAAGAGGTCATATGACTCATTTATGTTTACTTCATGTCTTGTTAGCAACTTTAAGGATTTTGCAGTGCGCTGCACCTGATTTGATAGGAATTCAGATTGACTTTGGTGGTGGAACAAATAGACTACAAATAATTGCCCTGTTATTACTTTGTGCTGCATAGTACTGTACTAACAGTTTTGTCGTGTACCTTGAACATTGCAGGCGGTGAAATCATGTGCATGGATTGCAACAGTGTCATAGAAAACAGTTTTTGTTGTGCTCAAGTTGTATTTCCTTTCATTTTATTTTACATTATGACTTATCGTTTTATAAAAATGACCTAATATTTTTTCTTCGAACTGGTCAAATGACCTATGACGTCCAGTGACAAGATTGATCCCTGGCTGCAAAATTGAGGCTGAAATATATATCAAATATATGTGTAATCAGCACTGCTAAGGTTAAACAAATCTTCTGGTCACCCCTCTTCTGGCATCTCTATCATGCCAGAAGAGATCCACTCGAGGTGACCTTCCACCTAAGTCACCGCTCCTCTGGCATCTCTATCATGCCAGATTCACGGCTGGTGACATTCCTACTCAAGTCACTGCTCCTCTGGCATCTCTATCATGCCAGATTCACGGCTGGTGACTTTCCTACTCAAGTCACCGCTCCTCTCGCATCTCTATCAGGCCAGAATCACTGCTGGTGACTTTCCTACTCAAGTCACCGCTCCTCTGGCATCTCTATCATGCCAGATCCACGGCTGGTGACTTTCCTACTCAAGTCACCGCTCCTCTGGCATCTCTATCATGCCAGATCCACGGCTGGTGACTTTCCTACTCAAGTCACCGCTCCTCTGGCATATCTATCATGCCAGATTCACTGCTGTTGACTTTCCAACTCAAAGTCCCCACGCTCCCCCCTCTGGCCATCCGTCTAAAAACCATGGTAGATCCCACGGCTGGTGGGTGGGGACCTCGATTTCCACCCTCCTCTGCCAGATTTTTCATACCAGATTCACTGTGTTTGACATTTCCCGGCCTATATCCCATTTGTCCCACTTGGCTTCTCATCCAAACCCTTTTTCTTCCACAAAATTCTTTCTGTTTTTTTCTCTCTTTTATCTTTTTATTAATTATTAAAAATAATTTATATTAAACCCCTTCTTCATTCCCTCCCTACTTCATGAAGCCCTAACAAACCCTCCTGTTTCCCTCCACTCTTCTCTTAATCTTATCCACTACGCCCCCCCTCAAATTCAGTCCAATGTTATCTTTACCCACCCCTTTTCCCTCTTCCCCTCCCCGCCTTTTTTACCTTTACAATTCCCTAAAACCTCCTCAGTTTCTCCCCTGACCCTCGCTTTTGTTTATTTCCCTTTCATTCCTTCTTCTACAACCCTTTTCCACCAAAGTCAAACCATGAATCCCTGTCCCTTTTCTTTTTCCTGAGTCACCTGCCCCCCATTCTTTCCTCTGCAACTACACCACCTTTTTCTCCCCATTCCCCTCCCACCAGCCCCCACTCCCTTCTAAAGCGTTACTCCCTTCTTTCCACATAAAGCACATTACCCCCCCTCTCCCTTTCCTGGGAAACTCCTTTCTTTTCTCAATCTCCACCTCCCCTATCTTTTTTTTTTTTTCATTACTTTCTTTTTAAATAACCCTCGACCATGGTTTTTTGTTTTTTGTCTCTCATCCCACGTCCCCGTGAAATTTTTCCCAATTTACCAATTCCCATTTCCCCCCCCATCTCCATTCCCTTCCCCACAAAGAAACTTTCCCCCTCTCCAAGATCGTATTGTTCCCACCTTTTTCCCCGCCAACCATGAGCCAAGAAAAAAACCCAGGTTTTTATTGCAAGCCTTTCAATCATGGGCCCCTTACGGGCGTTCCTAAGCCCCTCTCCTTATTTCTTCCCACTGTTTTGGACCCCACCTGTCAACACAAGCTTTTGCAAAAGGAACCCAATCCGTATTTTTTTACTTCCTTCACTTGGCCTTTCTCTCATTTTCCCTTCCCGCCCCCAACATCCTCAATCTCTTTCGTTTTTTCCCTCACCTCCAATATTCCTTCTTCCCCTTATTCCACTTGCCCCCTTGGGCCAATCTTTTTCCTTTCTTCCACACCTCAAAATTTTCTGCCCACTCCATCCTCCCATTCCCCCTCTCCACGCCTAACAATTTCTTCATTCCTCTGTTGGAGCTACTGCAATTCTCCCATCTCTCCATCTCTATCACTGTTCTCACACTCTTTAATTCACCCCTCATCAGCCTTTCCTTCCTCTCTCTCCTTCTCCCTCACTCCTCCATTTTCCCAACATTCTCCTCAATGAGTCAATCTCTCAACACTCCACTCTTTCCTTTCCATTTCGCTATCATCAACCTTCTCCGTTCCATGGTCCTCATCACAAAGTCTGACAGATAGGCCACAACATGTGGATTCCCTGATCCTGCCCTGTCCCAACTCCTTTTGTTTGGTGGGAACAAATGCCGTTAATGCTCAGTATTTGTCCTAATCGACAGGATACTGTTAGGCCTCTCAGACTAGCATACTTCGTAGGGCCTATAACAGAATTCATGTAACTTCAAAAGAATAACAGAACACTCAAAATAATCACTCCATTCTAAATTAGAAGTTGAAATCAACCAAGGAAATGAAAGAAATATGTAAAAACAAGGGCAATTTCAAAAATAAAATACAGTAATCCCATGACATGCATTGATAAAAGGAAACTCATGACTTGACACTAAAGTCAAATCAGCCTTTAATCAACCTTTTATATGTAAGAAAAATCACAGACTAAAGACAGAGCTCCCATCAATAACACCTATCTTTCTGAAAATTCCACGAATCAGTCTTGCACAGTTTTTTATTAAGTATTTGTAATAAAATTGGCATTCATTACTGTTTTTTACGTGTGCAATTACGTTTCTAAATGTGAATTCTAACATTAACAAGGCATGCTCTTAGAGTTGAGACAGGAAAGATTGAATTTTAATGTACACTTTTGAATTAAAATCTTGTGTCACTTCCAGTCAAAATATTCAGGAATTTACCTTAATCACTCTAAATATATGAATATTAGAAATGGTCCTAAAATGAAATTGTGAACATGTGGAAAACCCATTCGGCTGGTTCATATTGATTGCAACGCTGTATGATCAATTCTTGAAACTGAACCACAAACCAAAATGATAACAAAAACATACAAAGTCATGACCGCATTCCAACAGCTGTTACAAACATTCTCTTATCTTGTTCAAATTTCTTTAATATAAAATCTGACTGAACAGTCAAACAGGTGTCTTCAGTCAGGAGTATTCCCAACATGTCCTCCTTCCGGTCGACAAAAACCACCCAATCTAAGAATCCCCCCGACCAAAACCCTTCTGTTTCTTTGTTAATAAAATTATTGAATTGACAGTGAAGTACATAATCCGGTTCTCATATAAGAACAAATACACCACAGGCACAGATACTCATCCATTTTCAGATCTCGCCCTAGTTGCTAACGAAAAAAAGTACCATTCTTCTTTCCCCTCGTTCTATCACACATCTTTTCCCAGCAACTACTAAACATCCTGAATTAAGCAAATTTTGGGTTGAATGGAGTCAGAGAGCCTAGGGCCTAGGCCCCCCTAACGATCCGGCTTCAGAACTTTTGATTTAAATTTACTGAAGCCCGAACAATTAAAATTTTATGGTTTATATACTTCTCTCCCCCTTATAAATTTAGAAATGGTCGCCCGCCATCGATTCTAACACACTGATTAACAGCAGTTGAGTTGTTTGATCCAAAACGATTGGCCGCTCAAGACCGCGAGACCATAAAAAGTAAGGCGACGTGGCTGTCTTAGGCCAACGATCCGGCTTGCATAAACTTTTGATTGAATTTACTGAAGTCCCGAATACAATTCCAATGAAGATCGTTTTAAACAGAATGTTGGTAAATATTCGAAGTTTTTACAAACCCCTTTCCCCCCAAAATCAACTTTAAAAACAAATGTCAAACTCAGTTGACTAGTTTACATATGTCGCTGCTTCATGAAGGCCAGCAGCAAAACCTTCGTCGCAGTCAATTTTATTTTTCCCATTTTTCGCGGTTACTAGAGTCAGGCCGACGCCATCTTGTTATTTCTACCCCTGCTAACCCACCCCAAACCCTCTAGCTCAATTATACATTTTTAGAGCTACATATTTACCATGTATGGTCATCATCTCCGTGGGCCCCTCTAGTGTGCACCAGTCATCCCAATCGTATCCCTCTCTCCAGCGACCGTTAGTGATCTTACCCACAAACCCCCTTTCCTCCCCCGGTCATGGATAATCCTAATGTTCTTGGCAACTAGAATACCGTTCTTACTCCACAAGTTTATCTTGTTTTGGGGAAACTGGTGAAAGTGTAATTCACTGATGTCAAACTCTTTGTGCTTAGAACATCCAATGAAGCAAAATATCGTTTAGGCATTTTCTTCACGATGTACCCCTAACACGTCTTTCGCTTTTGTAGTTGGTCGCCATTTTTCGTCATTTCAGTTCAAACACAAGGAAGTATTGGTCATTTTTAGCATTGTGAAGTCGCTTTGCTTGGCGCCCATTGCGTCATAGCTGCCGAAAAGTTATATGTTTTGCGTCAGGACGTTATTAAAGTATAAATACAGTTTAGAAAACCTCTCCTTGTTACTTGCATTAATAGCAAGTTTTCGTGTTCATTTATAAAACACAATCAATTCCAGTGTATCTCAGCATGTTTGCGAATTGTTTCCCACAGACTTTCATATCCTTTAATGAAAGTTATGCAATAAGTTTTTTTGCTTCATTGTTTTACTTAGAGTGCACTGCCTAAATTCCCTTTCTCAGCTACTTCCTTGCTTTTCTCTTGGTGATATATGTGTTTGAAGCATTATTAATTTTTTAAAAAGTACACATTGACTGATTAAACGTGTGAGAGAAGAATGAATTGTGAATGGATGAATGAAATAGGAATGTAACAAAATATATCTATAGAGATAGAAGAGAAGAAGAAATGTAGGAGTGCCCATTGTACTTTTCCACGTCACAAGCGCAAATTGGGAGAACATTTTGATAACTCAGTGACGTTTCCGTACCAAATAGCTTAATCTTAAAATTTGTGATGTGAAACAAGAGGCAGTTGTGAACAGCCTTAGACCAGCTTCTAAAATTCCTTATCGATAGGGAAAAAAAAAACAGAGCACGAGCGAAAATAAAGGGGACAGAATCCTAGCTTTCCTCTGTTCTAACTTCCGTCTCTGTTTTAGCCTGCAGTTCCGCCCCTTGGCTCCTCGTTGGAGAAAATCACATGGGCTGGGTCGACATTAAGAGATTTTTACGCAAGATGTACAATGTTTCATGTGTATATTATTTAATTAATTAGTTTTTCTGAGAGATTTCAAAACAGTATGCTTCTTCTGGGAACAACATAAGGGAGGTAACATAGAATATGATTTAATAATTGGTTTCCATAATTTCTTCATTGGCTTTTTCACATGCGCGTCGATGCACGATCGAGGGGTGATCAAACAAAGGTTAACACTAATTAAGAACAATCAGTGAGGCATGTCCAGGGAATTAGAATACTTCTCTGATCAAAACCAACGTTTGAATTTCAGCAGCTCACACGAATCAGACTGTCACGAAATGACAGCAGTATTTTGTGTCCTCTAAACGTGACGTCAAAGTGGGGTGGTAAGACAAGCTTATTGTTTTATGCGTAACGAGTTTCAGCGATTCATCAGGTTCGTCTTCAACACGTCTTGAATAATGGTGTGACTCTGTTCATGTGGGAAACTGTTCTGCAGAGATATAGCAGAGAGCGAGGGTAGGACAAAGAAATGTGATAGCGTGTTGATGTGCATGCCCTCGAGAAGAGATAATTATCATCGGACAGGCCAAGTCCACATACTTCGTGAAAGCAAAGAAACAGTCATAAAGTCACATATAACTATTGAAGTTACTGATTATAAAGTCCGCATAGAGCACTGGGAAAACACTCTGGGTACTGATACTGCGCACCAAAGTGCAGACCGCTGCTCTCTCAGTGGAGAGTTGGAAAGCTGCTGATAAACACGTTATATGAATTAGCTTCTAATCACTTTATGCATGTATGATTGGAATTGGGGCGGGCTTCCCGCTTAAATACAAATAAACCATGAAGCAAGCCCAACAAAAAATTGACCTGCTTGACTTTTCCACACCTGCTGTTGTCTTTCAGTTACATGATGTTCTATGACGCTAACGACAGACTGTATTTTTCTACAGTCTTGCATCACCCGTTTAAACCTATAAAACTGCACGTGGTTTGTTCAATGTTTCTGCTGCTCACTACTCCCAGGTCCCAGGACCACCTGCCACTGGTAACGAGGAAGGAGTGTGAGATGGACGTGTGAAACAGAACACTGTCCATAACAGCAGTCCCAGTGCCAGGGACTGGTGGCTTCGGTGGGGAAATGTTCAGTTTCGTTAGGGAGTGACTGGGTAGACCACACAAAAGCGTCATACTTGTGCGCAGAAGTGGTGTGGAATGTATTTACATTGGAAAACGAGGAAGGAATCACAGATCCTTAAGGTAATAAGAAGACAGAACCACATTTATGTATTGTTGGGAATTAAGCCTATAGGGGGTGGTACTCTCTACCTTTTATGTACAGTAAATTCCACAAATGGTCTTGACAAAGCTCTTGCCTTTTCCTTTATATAATCTGGACCATTTTAGGCAGTGGTCATTGTATACTGAGCGAACGTCAGATTTGGAGTTTTAGTTTATTAATATGAACATTATCCCTTTTATGGTGCCCTGTGGCATATTACCACTTAACGCTTGTTTGTGTGAAAATGGTTTATCTCTTTCACATATACTCAGTAAAAAAACAGCTTCTCAAATTCCAAATGTTTACCATACACACTAAAGCAAAAACACGTCAGATTACTGGGCTTGCCCATGGACATTTGCTGACAAACGTTAGTCCGTTTTCCACAGTTAAAAAACATGCGGCAAGTTTAGCAGTATCAATGACTTCCAAGTATTTATTGAATGTTAGTAATGCTGGCGTCTCCACCTGATTTCCCATTCTAAACGATTAAAAGTCATTCATTACCCAGTGCGTTTTTCATGGTGATGACGGAGTCACAACAGTTCATTATACACTTTGTCTGTGACTTATTAGACAGCACTGCCCTCCGCAGGACAGCAGATGAGTCTTTTGTGAGCATCCCTCGTGTCAAGAGGCTTTCTGTGCGTACGGTCTCAGTCGCCATATCACACAGCCAAACGCTGACTAACGACATTCTCAAGACGTTTGGACAGTTCTGATGAGATTGGTTGCAGGTCGGCTGCAACGTTTCCATTCTGGGATTAACGAACATTCACAATGAAAAGATTTTACATCAACTGGACGGCCCACCTGGCTACCCTTTACTCTGTGGAGGATTGGTGAAAGCTGAGGACTTTCCCCCCGTGGTGAGTCTCCGACACCCAATTTTCGGTGGACCAATGAATGGTCTCTTCACTGCCTCCCTGTATAAACTCACGACTGCACACGGGTGAACGACTGAGTTAATGGAGAAGACGAACAGAACGGTGAGATATTCACGTGACCAGCATTCACTACACCGATGTCATCGATGACGTCTGTGTGCATGAAGACAACAGTGATGGCTGGGGTCAGTGTCCACAGCAGGATGAGACACTGACGTGTGACAGGATATGCCGTGAAGGCTGGTCCTGTCAGGTAGGTTCTTTGTGTGTAGTTGGACGTTCCCTGACTTTCTTTCTAAACTTCGCGATGCCAATGCTGCAGGTCAAGAATGAAATGAATGATTTTCACATAATGGATACCTTATTTACCTGGCTTGACTCCCCCGGCATAATATTATCAGATGTAAAATCAGAAACTTAAGTTCATATATCTTTCCCACAATGCCATAACAATACTGTGGAATTTGATAACGGTTTTCTTCATTGGCAAATTTAAAAACTTATATATTGCAAAACCAATTCTCCAAAATATCTAAATAGATCATTAATGAAGATCAATTATGGGAGAGAAATGCGACATATCACAACACACGCCCTCCCACTGACTGAAAACAAGCTTGTAGCTTCTCTTCGATTTATGTGACAAATATATTTAAACGCTTCTTTTCGCGTAATATCGCAAACAATGGGTAAGGTTTAAAACTATGCCTCAGCGGTTGAGATAGATTTAAAAGGAAAATCCATTGAGAAACTTTCCACTTAGCAGTTGTATTCTAAGCTATTCAGTTTGGAAACTATATATATCATAAGATTAAGGTTTTTGCTGTGTGGATTTATTTCCAATAGCAGCAGAACGACACACAAAGAGTTCAACAGAGAGGCGGTAATCGACCCATCATGCGGGGACGCTTCTCATCCCGGAGGTACATTGATTTCTCCCTTCTGGTTGGTCGGATGTGAACACGCCATTGTTTAGAAACATGCACTTTGTGTTGTGATTTCCGTCCCCCCTTACTGTCAAGGACATTTTAGGCGCGCAGGTTCATCTGACATTCACCTATATCCGTTTCTGCATTATATGGATGACCATGTGGTAGGTGCACGTGATAACGAATTATGTTTTCACGGGGAATACATTATGGCTTTGAAAGACATGGGTCAGCAGTCACATGCAAAGTCAGTGGCTTTCGTGATTTATCTTTTTTTTTTTTAGCCCAAGAATGTCGTGTTTGTCATGGTATTTTTATCTGTGTTCCAGTCAAATGTTAAGTTTTTTCTTTGCAAGATAATTTGTTGATATTACGTATCAGAGGTCAACGGTAACATCCTACACAGTATCGATGTGGCTTGTGGGAATCATCTTGTCACTCTGATCCACTTTCTACCCCGGGACTGTCTCACTGGGGGTACTTCAGGCCCACAGTATGGACTGTTGTCGGTTGCTCTGTTCAACACTACGGTCAAGAACAAGTTTACAACTGGTTCAATGTCGATCAATCTTAATCCACTAGTGCCTCGTGTACGTATTCCACATTTCTCTCTCCTCAGTTTATTAATCGTACAAAAAACACGGAGCACACTCTTGAGGGTATATGGATCCTAGCCAAAGACATTTGTTTTCCTGGTCCACCTGATGAACAAAGTGTGCACCAAGGAGGCTGTATGCTTGTGTTCTTGTGTTGGCTCTACGGCTACACTTGTTCTGACTTCACATGTGCGTTTGGGAGTGGGGTAAGACAAGATCCATGGCCACCGCTTGTAATGTTATGTTGGCCAACGTCAACTCTGCCCTCAGCCCTGTAGCTGTATGCTACGGACTGCACTTTCACAGCATAGAGGGCAAACACGAGAGGATAAACTGGCCAATCAAAATGCTTCCACTTTAACTTAGTGTTCCCTCAAAAACAACCAAACCAATACACATATAACTAGAAAAAACCACGACACCAATGCTGTTTAACTCGTTGGACCGATGCATTAGCAAAACAACACTTGCAAACTTCACAAACTTCTTGCTGTGTAGATATTTCTCGCCCATAACCAAACACACTGTGTAAACTTCACAAAACCGGCCTGTCGTAGCGTCTACTCCATCCCCATAACAAACATCACGTGGTAACAAATCAAACAACCTGCCTGTGTAGGTCACCTCTCCTCCCTCATAACAAACACACTGTGCACACTTCAAAACCTGCCTGTGTAGGCTTGTTCTCCCCTCTCCCGCAACAAACCACCCTGTGTCACTTCAAAACCTGCCTGTGTAGTGGCTTCTCCTCCCCATAACAAACACATGTGTAAAGTTCAAAACTGCCTGCTCCGTAGCGTCTCTCTCTCCCTCCACAACTACCTTTACTCCCTCCCGAGCTCACACGACTACATCGCGTTCCGCGTCTCACAGTGTCCAGTCCGAAAATAGCTAACAACCAGTGACCGCAGCAACAATGACAAGCACTGGTAAAGAGACGGGTCTTAGTAATATTCGCAGACGGCATCAGGTTACATACAAACCATCATCACAGAATCCCAGCAGAAAGTACCTGCAGGATCGTGCTCGAAAATTAAAACGAACCTGTCAATAGACCACAAATTTGGCTGAAATCCACTTGGTAGGCTTTTGAAAATAATTGGAACACAATCTGGATTAAGAAAAAACACAATATAAAATCGATACATAATCAACAAGATCTATGACATATTCGAAGTGGAAGCTTCCGCAGTAAAAGGTGTTAATCTGTGCCAAATGTGATCAAATCCGCCTTATCGTAGTTTTTGAGAAAATCCATACACAGACAGACAGACAGCACACAGATAGACACACAGAGCTAAAAGCAATGCTCGTCCCTTAGCAATCTGTCTCGACCGCGGAACATAGCAGGCAAATCAAAGGGAATTCAAAAATAGTCTGCATATACCTGTAATATGGTGTGCATGTTACGGCGAAACAGTATAAAACATGTGCAATCGTATCACAATTGATGTTTGTGATATCGTAGTTGTATCTGGTTTTGCACTGATCCATGGCGGGGAAAAAAAAATCATGTAATATTTCTGGTTGTTAGAGCAATCTACAATAGTTACTAAAAGTGAGCCAATCACAGTGGCAGAAGAAGCAAAAAGCCATCTGCATTATGTTGATATTTGGAGGTCAACGTTAAGCAATATTGTAACGGGGGGACAATAAGCTCCTGATCCTAACAAGGAGGGCGTTAAAGTATATGTTTTGACTGACTGTCTCTCATAGACAGTACGTGATCTACATGTGTGGCCATTATGGGAATGACAAATCCCTGCATGGACCACTTGTGCTGGTGGCCTGTGAGCGTGGGCTGGGGGTGGTCACCCCAGTTCACCCCACGTGCGACCCGGTTACGCAATGAGCACACTGCCGGGTGTCAACTTTCTGGGCCGTCGTCATCTCGAAGCCTGTGTGGAGCGGCTGGGGCTGGTCACCCACAGTCCTACCCCACAGTGGATTGTACGACCAACTGAGCCAATTGCTGTGTTTGCTCCACTTTCTGGGCCGTTCACGCTCATCCTGAAGCACTGACTGTGGAGGGCTGGGGCTGGTTCACACCAGTTCACCCACCCATGTGGCATGTACGCAATGACCACTTGATTGAGATGCGTCCTTTTCCTGGGCCGTCGTCATCTGAGCATGTGTGGAGGGCTGGGTGCTGGTCACCCCAGTCTCCCACCCCACCGTGGGATTGTAAGCAACGAGACAATGATGTGTGCACTTTCTGAGCCGTCGCATCTCTTTGCAAGCTGTGTGGAGCGCTCGGTGCTGGTCACCCCAGTGCACCCCCACCGTGGATGTACGCAATGAGCCACTGCGCGTGTCACTTCTGGGCCGTCGTCATCCTGAAGCACGGCATGGAGGGCGGGCACTAGTACCTGAGCCGAAGAAGGCCGGTCCGAGTGGCCTGAAGACAAAGCCACCTGGACCCTTTACCTGTGGACTACACAGTTCCTTCTTCCGAACACTCTGTGTCTCCCAATCCCGATGATGTCTAAGACTACGTTCAAGACTACTGTTGCGCAATAGTTATGGTAGGTACTTGAATTATGACTTCAAGTTTGCCTGCTCAGCACACACGTGTACGAGTTCTACGCACACACGCACATCCAATGATTCCTACTAACAGCGCCCACCACCGACCGTTTCTCAAGCCAACGTTGATGAACAATACAAGGTGCTACCTGCTCACATCGAAGTGGACGAACCGAACCAGACATACTTGTCCTAAGAGAAACTGCTAGTGCGACCGTGAAAACCTTATACTACAACGGATTTGGTGGCCGTTCCTTCCTTGGTATGCTCTTGTGTTGCTATCGTTACAGAGAGAAAGACGAGTCCGGCTGCAGCTGATTAAAGCAAGGGAAAAGAACAGTTTAATGTGACACAAGGTACGGAACACAACCCAACTATACAACGAAAGAATGGCACGGTTCAAGACCTTGCCCATGACAAGACGGTGAGTGATTTTTAAAGCAGGGAAAAGACAACGCTTAATAAGTCGACACCAGTATGGAAACAAAACCCACCCTACCAATCGAAAGAATGGCCACGGGTTCAAAGACTGGCCCATGTACAGAGTGTGACGCTGATTTGAAAAGAAGGGGAAAAGAAAGCCTGTAAAGTTGACACTAGGTATGGAAGCACAAAAACCCACCCTACCACGAAAGATATGGCCCACGGTTCAAGATATGGCCATGACAGAGCGTGCGCTGCATTCTAAAGCAGGGAAAAGAAAAGCTTAAAAGTTGCACTAAACTAGGTAGGAAGCACATTAAACCAAACTCTACAAGAAAGAAGGGCCCGTTTCAAGATATGGCCCATGACAGACGGTGACGCACCGATTAAAGCAGGGACAAGAAAGCTTTATAGTTGACTACTAGGTCTGGAAGCAAAAACCCACCTATTACTCAACGAAAGAGTATTTGGCCACTGTTCAAGACTATGTACATGACAGAGTTGAGCGAATTCAAAGCAGGGAAAACCAAGCTTTAATCTTGACCGCCAGATAAGCAGACAAAACCCACCATTGACCAACGAAAGTAATGGGGGTGGGGGACCACGGGTTCTTCCAAACATGCATGACAGCAAGGAATCATTAGTCAGCCATGCCAGCAAGCACTCTTAGGCACTTTGTGGATAATCTTGGAAGTGATCATTACTGTCTTTCACAAAGGACTAGAAATGAGAAAAACGTGTTCGTGGTTGGTACCAAAAAAGGTTAACAAATAGTCAGAGCATTGCCACACCGCCTAACAATAATC
>JAGGCT020004101.1:302556-332556 GCA_017654935.2 Phymorhynchus buccinoides | reverse complement strand
CAACAAATTTCATTAAGTGATACCCTTCACTCTTGATCATAGTCGAAAGCGCCACACTGTGACATTATATCGACGAAACTTTAGGGAGAGCACATCTTAAAAAACAAGACAATAATAAAACCTGGAGGTTTATTTGTGGGCTGGGGTCTGTTGGAGGAGGAGGGTCGAGAGGACGTAAAACACCCAAATTCCGTTCGTTCGTTCGTTGGAGGAGGAGGACCTTTGGTTTAAATCCATCGATTATCTTTGAAATAATCAGTATCTTTGTCATATTCAAAATCTTGTCACGATTTACTGCAACTTCAAGGTCTAAGGAACCGTTGTGCCACAGGAGAAAGAGTTGGGGGGATCTGTCTGGGTTGCAGAGCTGCGACTGTTTAGGCGGATCTTGCGTGCCTCACGCTTTGCCTGAGATGTCTCGATACGGTGCGCCTCGAAGTTGGTGGCTCCCTTTGTTACTGCACCACGCCATGCTGGTCTGTTCTGTGCCAGGGTTTCCCATGAGGAGACATTGATGTTGAAGTTCTTTAGGGACACTTTGAGGGTGTCCCTAAATCTCAACTTTGGTCTACCAAGACTCCGTGCACCAGTCTTCAGCTCTCCATAGAAGACACGTTTTGGTGGTCGATTGTCAGACATTCTGACGACATGCCCAGCCCAGCGTAGTTGTGACTTGTGGAGTAGTGTGAAGATACTGGGCATGTCTGTCCGCTCAAGAATCTCGTTGTCGGGGATTTTGTCCTGCCATTTCACTCTCAAGATCTTGCGAAGACAGTTGATGTGAAAGCGGTTGAGTTTCTTTGCATGTCTTTGATATACATTCCAGGCAGAGCTTGCCTTTGCGATTCTAGTATCTGTTTCGTCATCGATGTTTGCACTGCGAGATAGCGTGCTGCCCAGATAGGTGAACTTGTCCACCGCCGCCAGTGTCTGACCATTCACTGTCACTGTGGGTTCCTCATAGTCTTTCCCTGGAGCAGGCTTGTGCATCACTTCAGTCTTCTTGGTGCTTATGGTAAGACCAAAGTTGTCACAAGCAGCAGAGAACAAGTCCATGGAGCACTGCATGTCTTCTTGATTTCCAGCATTGAGGGCACAGTCATCAGCAAACAGGAGTTATCTCAGCCTGTCAACCTGGACCTTGGTCTTTGCCTGGAGGCGTCGCAGGTTGAACAGCTTCCCATCCATTCTGTATCTGATGTCAATGCCAGGGTCGTCTTCTTGAAAGGCATCTGTCAGCATCGCGGTGAACAAAATGCTGAATAGTGTTGGAGCAAGCACACAGCCTTGTTTCACTCCATTGGTGACAGGAAAAGGAGCAGATGACTCTCCATAATTGTGGTTTTGGGCTTGCATGTCATGGAACTGGCGAACCATCTGGATACATTTTGTTGGGCAGTCAAACTTGCTCATTATCATCCACAGACCTTCACGACTGACTGTATCAAATGCTTTTGTGAGGTCGACGAAAGTGGTGTAGAGGTCGACGTTTTGTTCTTGGCATTTCTCCTGCAGCTGACGTGCGCAAACACCTTGTCTGTTGTTTCTCGTTTCTTTCTAAAGCCACACTCACTCTCTGGCAAGAGGTCTTGTTCGAGGTGTTCGATGAGTCGATTGAGCAGGACTCGGGCCTACATACATGCATATATACATACACTACACACACACACACACACACACACACACACACACACACACACACACACACATACACACACACACACACACATACACACATACACACATACATACATACATACATACATACATACATACACATACATACATACATACATACATACATACATACATACATGCACACACACTTACATACATACACACATACACACATACACAAACAAAAGCAAACATACATACATACATACATACATACATACATACATACATACATACATACATACATACATACATACATACATACATGCACATACATACATACATACATACATACATACATACATACATACATACATGCATGCATACATGCATACATACATACATACATACATACATACATACATACATACATACATACATACATGCATACATGCATACATACATACATACATACATACATACATACATAGATACATACATACATACATACATATGGACAGCAGAGAAACGCACGCACAACCCTCATTCCCATCCAAAAGTAGGCCTACTCCCGCTCTGTTAGAACTGGGAGGAGTACAAAAAGACAATAGAAGCAAGCTATATATAAAGCGATGCCCCTTCCCTTTCCTGTGAACGACAGTCCCAGGCTACCGTCACTGCATCACGAGCGCATACCAGTTTGAAACGTTACTGTTGTAAAAAAAAAAAAAGTGTTTAATTTTGGAGAGGTAGGTACCTACATTTGTTTTTAAGTTTTGGTTGTGCAGAATTTGGGCTTTGAAGCAAAGAAGGCAAGATAATCACAGGCAGAGATAAAAACTGTTCACCTCTTAAAAGACATAATTGAAGTAAAACGACATAATTCAACTAAAAAGACATAATTGAACTAAAAAGACATAATTGAACTAAAAAGACAGAATTGAACTAAAAAGACAGAATTGAACTAAAAAACCCTAATTGAACTAAAAAGATATAATTGAACTAAAAAGACAGAATTGAACTAAAAAACCCTAATTGAACTAAAAAGATATAATTGAACTAAAAAGACATAATTGAACTGAACTAAAAAAACCCTAATACACGCTACACGTTAAAGGGGCACCCTGCCGGGATGCGTTTTTGCAAGACACGCGTCGAGAACACCAGGAAAACACCCTTTACAGACATCGCAACACTCACTTTGCTCTGGTTTCCTATAAATCAAACTGTCAAATCGGCGATTCCTCCTTGACGGAGGTGCTGGAAGTCAATTTGTTTCAGTGAAAGCCGATGCTGATGATGGAATGTGTTGGCTGCGTGCAGCGGAGAGACCAGTGAAAGCTGAAAACCGGACACATACGTAACCTACTTCTCCTATTTATGTCCGTGTGTCCCGTGAACACAGAAGGAAAAAGAAAAAGCCTTCAATTTAAATTCGGGCATTTCAAGGTAAAGATAGCAAACCATTGGTAAGGTATAGTTACGTAGCACTAAATCACCTTTTAATTTTAAAAAAAAACCAATAATTCGCTGTACGTTCTGTGTGATTTAACACACCAAGCGTTCTCTATTGATCATTTAACCCTTTCAATGCCAGCCATGTTTTAGCCAAAACTTTCCATTAAACTTACCTGGGTACATAAACAGATTGTGTCTGCAATATTGGGGATTCCTCTGTGACATGCATACAATAGGGCCTGTCCTTACCTCCCAAGATTAAGAACGTAAGGTCACTCGTTAACAGACCCTCATTTGATGCCTTTTAGTGACATGGGTGTTAAATCATTGTGGTGCCAAGAGGCGACAGTGGCGATGAAAGGGTATAAAAGACAAAACGTTCTCTATTGGTCAGTTAAACAGCAAAGAGTTCTCTATTGGTCAGATAAACAGCAAAGAGTTCTCTATTGGTCAGATAAACAGCAAACGTTCTCTATTGGTCATTTAAAAGACAAAACATTCTCTATCGGTCAGTTAAACAGCAAACGTTCTCTATTGGTCATTTAAACGACAAAACGTTCTCTATCGGTCCGTTAAACAGCAAAGCGTTCTCTATTGGTCAGTTAAACAGCAAAACGTTCTCTATCGGTCCGTTAAACAGCAAAGCGTTCTCTATTGGTCATTTAAAAGACAAAACGTTCTCTATCGGTCAGTTAAACAGCAAACGTTCTCTATTGGCGTTTAAACGACAAAACGTTCTCTATCGGCATTTAAACGACAAAACGTTCTCTATCGGTCAGTTAAACAGCAAACGTTCTCTATTGGCGTTTAAACGACAAAACGTTCTCTATCGGTCAGTTAAACAGCAAACGTTCTCTATTGGCATTTAAACGACAAAACGTTCTCTATCGGTCAGTTAAACAGCAAACGTTCTCTATTGGCATTTAAACGACAAAACGTTCTCTATTGGTCATGTAACCCCTTCAGGACCTCACTGCCTTATGTAAACGTCATTACTGGTCTGGGGCTGCCTCGAGCAAACATATAACAAATAACTGTCGATGATTCAGTTTTGACATTACTGGTTGATCCAAGTTTATTTTTCGCTATGAAACCGTGGTTACTTGCATTAAAATCGTAATCATTAGTCTCCTCATCACTGTTAATTCAAACCTATTATAGTATTTTCTGAGGCTTGTCTAGGGTCGATTGTTTTTAAATTTACATTTTTAACATTAAAAATTGAGATAGAAGTGCTAAACATATGTGAAACGAAACCTGGAGCAGTGATGAAGAGACGTAACTCAAAACACGTGGTTTGGATTTTAAACAAGCGCGAAAATCGCAATAGTTTGTGGCACGCGGTCTAGTTTTACCACTCCAATCATGAGTTACCTCCCCTGGCTTTTCGATAATTTTAATCTGTAAACCAGAATGTTATCTCTGCACCATTTCGTAACTTTTTATATCTTTTGGAAAACATTTAAAACTATGTATCCTACTTATACTCATCAAAAGAAGCACCGCATACTCGTCGTGTCTGTTGTAGTGTCTGTATTACGTATGTTTATTATTTTGTACGCTTTTGAAATACATCATTTTAAAGAGCGGCCTCAATTAATTTTGAAGTGTAGCCTCGATTTGAAGTGCGACAATTTTGTCAAAATGTGCGACAATTTTGGAACGACAGACCGACCGACCGACAGACCGACAAAGTGAGTTATAGGTTTGTGGCTTGAGCCACAAACAAAAACCAACATGGATTTAGACAGGTATTATACTACAAAATCGCTGTTCCGAGAATACTCAGAATTAGACTCTGACTGATCCTGTTCCGAGTATACTCAGAATTAGACTCTGACTGGCGTTATCCTGTTCCGAAAATACTCAGAATTAGACTCTGACTGGCGTTATCCTGTTCCGAGTATACTCAGAATTAGACTCTGACTGGCGTTATCCTGTTCCGAGTATACTCAGAATTAGACTCTGACTGGCGTTATCCTGTTCCGAGAATACTCAGAATTAGACTCTGACTGGCGTTATCCTGTTCCGAGAATACTCAGAATTAGACTCTGACTGGCGTTATCCTGTTCCGAGTATACTCAGAATTAGACTCTGACTGGCGTTATCCTGTTCCGAGTATACTCAGAATTAGACTCTGACTGGCGTTATCCTGTTCCGAGTATACTCAGAATTAGACTCTGACTGGCGTTATCCTGTTCCGAAAATACTCAGAATTAGACTCTGACTGGCGTTATCCTGTTCCGAGAATACTCAGAATTAGACTCTGACTGGCGTTATCCTGTTCCGAGTATACTCAGAATTAGACTCTGACTGGCGTTCTCCTGTTCCGAGTATACTCAGAATTAGACTCTGACTGGCGTTCTCCTGTTCTGAGTATACTCGGAATTCGTCCGGAATGAGTTAAACAACAAAAGTTTATCTATTGGTCATTTAAACAAAACGTTCTCTATTGGGCATTTAATCAACAAAGCGTTATGTATAGTCGTTTAAACGACAAAACGTTCTCTATTGGTCATTTAAACGACAAAACATTCGTTATTGATCATTTAAACGACAAGACGTTCTCTATTGATCATTTAAACAAACAAACGTGCGCTATTGATCATTTAAACGACAAAGCGTTCTCTATAGGTCATTTAAACGACAAAGCTTTCTCTATTGGTCATTTAAACGACTGAAACGTTATATATTAGTCATTTATACGATAAAAGTTCTCTATTAGTCATTTAAATGACCAATAGATAACGTTTTGTCATTTAAATGACTAATAGAGAACGTTTTATCGTATGAATGACTAATAGAGAACACATTGGTCAATTAGTCAATTGAACGGCCATTTAAATAGCCCTTTATTCTTTGGGCCTTCACCACTGGTCAAAGAGTCATAGTCTCCCTTATGAGACTAAACTGTACCGTGATTTTCCATTACTGTAGAAAATGATCTATTGTACAGCTACACTCATGTTACTGTTGGCCCCTACATTTACATCTGGTATACTTATGTGATATTCTTTGCAAGTTATATAATACAAGCTAATAGTCTGCGAGTGTTCTGTCAGTCATAGCCTTTTATTAGACTTTTTGTTCTATTGCTCTTGTTCAGAAAACACGCGCACACGCACACACACACACACACACACACACACACACACACACACACACACACACACACACACACACACACACACACACACACACACACACACACACACACACACACACACACACACGCGCGCGCGCGCGCGCGCGCGCGCGCGCACGCACACACGCACACACGCACACACACACACACACCAAAACAAATCACACTGATGTTTGAAATATTTGTTTTTATCCATAGATGAAGAATCACGTGACTTTGGCAGCCATGCTGATGATGACGACGATGATGATGGTGGTTATGACGTCATCATATGGCGTCAAGCCGTGCAAACTGCGACGTAAGTTTTACTACACGTTATCTCCAGGAAATTACCTGAGGACCTCTTCTCGCGAATATTTACTTATGGCTGGAAATCGGTTCTCGCCATTTTCTTCTTTTCTTTCTCTTCTCTCAGCCGCCATCTCTTCTTCTTCCTGCTGTGAGTCATGATTCACGTTAAATGTTTCTGTATACAAATAATTCTATCTTCGCTCACTATGCTCAGGCAGCCCCCAATAGATGAACCAAATAAAGTGTCTGATACAAAAATACATCTAATTATTTCATCAGATTCGTGTACGGAGGACTGCATAATGTAGTGAACATCACTAGTAGGATTTCATCAAAAAATAACCTTTTGGGTATATCTTTATTGATTAAAAATTCGGAACTTTCCTGGTATTGCAGAACCTCCAGGATCGTCCCACCATCTGTGTATCTATTAATGTTGGAATCATTAATGTTCCACGTGTGTCTGTTCCAGGCCGGAGGACGTTAATAGGATTTTGTTCTAGTAGGATATCATCAGATTCTCGTAGATATTTGAATTTCAAGATAAGCGTGCCTCACAAATGTGACAGTGCTTGGGGAAAACAGACATCATGGAACTTTGGCACAAATTGAGATTTTAATTTTTTTCATGGTGGAGCAAATATTCCTTGTTAATACACAGAAAACTAGAATTGAGTTATCTTGTCTAGTTTTTATTTTACAATTATTTGAAGTTTGGCATTTATGTCCTTTACCACTGGCTGATGTAAGTCTGTAGCAAGAGGGCCAATAGTAAACGAGAGCTGTACAACAAACCATTGGAAGAGTCATAGTGTAGACCCCACCCCCACCCTCGTGTTTACGACTCTCAATCTCAAAGTCTGATTGTTTCAGTTTTATGACAATAATCTTAGGCTGATCCTAACCCTATCCCTTTCCCTAGAAGGGTAGGATGCTGCTTCTCAGAAATGAGCTTTACTACGAAATTTTGAGGGAGAGGAGAGTGTGTTTGTGTGTGTGTGTGTGTGTGTGTGTGTGTGTGTGTGTGTGTGTGTGTGTGTGTGTGTGTGTGTGTGTGTGTGTGTGTGTGTTTAAAGTACAATCTAGCCTGATGGATTTCCAACAGTATCGAAATATCACGGTACTGCTGTTAGTCTTTTCATGGAAGACCATGGCTCTCAAACTAGGGGGCACTTGACAGGCTGTTAGTGCTGCAACAAAAGGATTGGCTGGCCTATAGGAACCTTCCCCAAAGCAAGCAGTCCTCAAAACCCTTTGGCCCTGAGCATGAGGATGTGCCACGAGCAAGGCTTCTCCTCTATATTGTAAACAGGCCTACATCTTAATTGAGAACAGAGTGACTGATTATCTGGTCCAGCTGTTTATCTTGTCAGGATGAGAGCGTGCCAAGGCGTAATCAGTATCTGTTTGGGTGCGATGTAGGTGTTTAGGTTTAAGACGACAATCAGACAATTGAACAAAACAATGACGGAAACATGTAACAGACAAACGGTAACAGCAATTGACATTTACTTTACACACATGTAACAAAACAAAGATGAGTAAGGGAGAATGAGATCATTAAAATCAACCAAACAATTAATTGAGCCCAGTCAAGTTTATTACGTTTCATTCTCTTCTTTTCTTTTCTCTTTTATTCCCTTTATAATCTGACGAGCCACACATAAATCCAATGAACACAATTCACACCAGAATAATCCATTCAAGAATCTAATAGAGAGGCCACGCCTTGCAGGCAGCATGGTCACTCTCTCTCTCTCAGTTTTTTGTGATAGTGTTGTTCATAGACTGTGCAGTGTGGTGAAAGTTGTACGAGTGCAGCATGATGGAGTGGAGCATGTATTGGTGTGTGTTTTGTGATAGTGTTGTTCATAGACTGTGTAGTGTGGTGAAAGTTGTACGAGTGCAGCATGATGGAGTGGAGCATGTATTGGTGTGTGTTTTGTGCCATTCTGCCACCAGATATACTGGTTATTTGGATTTCTTTTTTGGCACAATTCTCGAGTATTCTCGCCGGTCAAGAAACGCCATTTCCCCAACCCCACCTTTCCCAACATCTGGATTCCATTTCGTCCATCCCTACAGCATACCACCATCCCGCCACTACAGCGTCTCTTTCTTCAGAAGAGGGATTCGTTCCCTCCATCTCCACCCCCACTACCCACCACCACCCCTCCCTCCTTGTTCCTTTCGCCCGGGTCTCTTACTCTAGGCAACAGCTTTTATCTGTGGCCCCATCAACACTGGACCCCTGTATAGTGGATGCTATTAGAGGGGCAGGAATTGGTTACCACCTCCCTCGCGCTCGAACACATAGAGGGGGACGTCGAAAGCAGAAGAAAATCGGCATTGTGTGTGGAAACAGGCCTGACCCTGCCACTACTACTCAACCCCCGCCAGCTGACAGCAGTAAATCCTCAGAGCAACAACACGGCGTGTCATCCTCGTGTTCCCGTCTTCCAGACAGCGCTAGGCCTAGTAATAGGCTTAGCGACAGTACAACGGCTACAACTAAGCGTTTGGCTGCTAACACGGACAACTTGATTCAAATTCCTCTTTCCTCCTCTGTTCGCAAGAACACTAAACTTACAGTTGCCTCTTTCAACGCCCAATCTGTTGGCCCAAATTGTAGACAGAAAAGAGCTGGCATCACTTCCTTCATCACCGACAATGACATTGACCTACTGTTTGTGGTAGAGACATGGCTCAAACCGCAGGGGGATGAAGCCGTTTGTGCAGATTTGACCCCTGAGGGTTATGCCATCAAGTCTCTGCCACGCCCCTCTCGTCGTGGTGGCGGTATCGCTGTTATCTACAGAGACACCCTCACCCCCCACCTCACCTTCAACTCTACCTTCCCGTTCGACCATTCTTCCTTCGAACTGTTCCAAGTCTCGCTGACCTCACAGCATAGTGTGTTGCATTTTATGTGTGTGTATCGTCCTTGGCCCACGTCTGTAAATAAACTGACTGAAACTTTGTTTTTTGAACAATTCCCTTGTCTGCTTGACCATTGTAACACGCTTCATGGAAACCTGTGTCTGTTAGGGGATTTTAATTTTCATGTTGACTCTCCCACTGATCGTAGCTCTATTAAGTTTTTAGAAGTGTTAGATATGTACAATCTTCATCAATCTGTGTCCGGACCCACTCACAAACATGGCCACACTCTGGACTTGGTGATAGAAAGGCCCAGTGATGGAGTTCACCGATCCTCAGAGGTCAATCATGACCTCGAGTCTGACCATGTTTGTGTTGTGAGTTTGTTTGACATAGAGCTCCCTGTCCACAAACACGTGTACCGCAGCGTCAGAAATATCCGCGCAATCGACAGAACTGTTTTCGGAAATGATATCAAAGTAGAATTATCTAAGTACACATCTAGTTCTTGTACTGCCGCTGAGTACGATAGCGCCCTTCGGTCAGTATTGGACAAACATGCTCCTGTTTCTTCACGCAAAGTTTCTTCTAGCAGAGAATCAAGTCCTTGGTTTAGTGTGATGCCTAACGAAATAAAAGAAGCAAAGAAAAAACGAAGACAGGCCCAAGCACAATCAGATTCTTCAGGGCTCACTGTACATAAACAAATATATAATAAAGCTAAAAATTGTGTGACTTTCTTGACAGATCAGGCAAAAACGATGTACTACAGTACCAAAATTGCAGCGGCAAGATCTAGTAAAGAACTGTATTCTATTACAAACAAACTGTGTGCAAGGGTTAAACCTACCAAACTTCCGACTGTTTACCCCCCACCATCATTGCCATGTGTGTTTTCTGATTTCTTTCATTCCAAAATTGAGAACATTAGGAAAGAGCTTGACTTGCAGCCCACTGTCTCACACCCCCTAGGCAAAGATTTTGTAGGCTCCCCTCTTGTTGCTTTTTCGCCTGTGTCTGAGAAAGATGTCTTTGATGTTTTGAAAAGATCTGCCCCCAAGACGTGTGACCTTGACCCTTTACCAACCCCTTTGTTGTATGAATGTCTTGATGTTGTTGTGCCTGTCATGACTCAGATCATAAACGACTCTTTACTGAGTGGTGTTTTCCCTGACCTGTACAAAACTGCTCTTGTTAAACCCTTGATAAAGAAGCCTACCATGGATCATAATGACTTGAAAAGTTATCGGCCTGTGTCCAACTTAGCGTTTGTCTCCAAAATAATCGAGAAAATTGTCCTTGCACAATTGTCTAACCATCTGTCAGCAAACAATTTGTTCAACCCCCTCCAGTCTGCCTATCGACCTGCTCACAGCACTGAAACGGCTCTGACTAAAGTTCTTAACGATCTCCTCTTAGCTCTTGACAATGGAAAAGTGTCAGTCTTGACCCTCCTAGATCTGTCAGCAGCATTTGATACAATAGATCACACCATTCTTCTATCCCGGCTGGAACGTGTTTTTGGAATCCATTCTACAGTTCTACAGTGGTTCTCCTCATATCTAACAAATCGCTTTCAGACTGTCTTGATCAACAACTGCAGTTCAGATCCGAAGTTAATTTCTTGTGGTGTACCTCAGGGATCTGTATTGGGGCCAGTTCTCTTTGTCCTGTACACTGCTCCTCTCTCTGATGTTTTTGCTAGTCACTCTGTTATTGACCATTCCTTTGCTGATGATACCCAGCTTCAAAAATCGGCGGAACCTACCCAACTTGACAGCGCTATTCAGTCTATGGAATCCTGCCTTCATGATGTCAAATCCTGGATGACATGCAACAAATTAAAACTTAATGATGACAAAACGGAAGCTCTGATTGTTTCCTCTCAGCGTATGTCTGCAACTATCTCTCTTCCAGAAACTCTTACAGTTGGCAATGCTTGTGTTCAGTTTTCTAAGTCAGCAAAGAATCTCGGAGTTACCCTCGATTCAAATCTTACAATGCATAAACAGGTTATTAATCTCATACGTTCCATCAATTATGAGCTCAGACGAATCAGTGCTGTTCGACACTTTCTGTCTGTTGCAGCCACGAAAACTCTTATTTCTGCCTTTATTCTTTCCCGCATTGACTATTGCAACTCTCTTCTCTGTGGCTGTCCTAAGTATCTCCTGCAACGTGTTCAAAAACTGCAAAACAGTGCAGCACGCCTCACTCTCAAGATTCCACGTTCTGATCATATAACACCTCATCTTCGTAACTTGCACTGGCTTCCAGTAGAGGCTAGAATCAAGTATAAAATAGCTTGCCTTTGTTTCGGTGCTGTTCACTCCTCTGGTCCCGTCTATCTCTCCGAACTAGTAACTGTCTACTTACCTGCTCGCTCCCTACGTTCTTCCTCTGACTGCTGCACACTCAAGGTTCCTCGGGTCCACACGAAATCGTTTGGTGAACGATCCTTCTACTATTTAGCACCTCACTTATGGAATTCCCTCCCACAACATGTCCGCTCATCTGACTCTATTTCCGCCTTTCGCTCTGCCCTTAAAACTCACTTGTTTCGGACATATTATGATTGATTAGTGTTTGTTGTGGTGTGTGTGTGTGTGTGTGTGTGTGTGTGTGTGTGTGTGTGTGTGTGTGTGTGTGTGTGTGTGTGTGTGTGGGGGGGGGGGGGGGGGTCCGTTTTATTGCAGAAATCTTGTAAAAAATGTATTTACAATTATTTTATTATTCGTATTTTGTATGTAGAATGTCTACGTCTTGTAAACTTTAAATGCTTGTAAATGAGGTAGAAGGGTATTTTTGTTTTTGCAAAATTTGTCTATTATAATTAGTCATGTAATTGGTATGTCGATGGCAGTATGATTTTATTTCAAGTTGCAGTATTGTATTCAAACTTGATTGGGAATGTGAATGTGGTCTCTATGTTTCTTCTTAGAATGTTCATGTTGTAACTATTTTACTTGTATAATTAATTGTGTGCGAGTGTGCGTGTGCGTGTGCGCATGCATGTGTGTGTGTGTGTGTGTGTGTGTGTGTGTGTGTGTGTGTGTGTGTGTGTGTGTGTGTGTGTGTGTGTGTGTGTGTGTGAGTAAGGAAGTAAGAGAACGTTGTGTGTAAGCATCGTGCTTATTTTACTTTCTAATGATTAATTATTTGTTTGCCTTTAAATTTAATGTTCTTGTTATCAATGTAAAGCGCACTGAGCTCATGTGAGAAAGAGCGCTATATAAATTCCCATTATTATTTATTATTAAGAATCAGTTACGTTGGAGTAAAAGAAATATAAACCCAAGCTCACAAAACACACATCAGTCGTTCTCTTCTCATTGTCTCTACCTGCTTCTTCAAGAAATACAAATAATCAAAAACTAATCTTTAAGAAAATAACAGCAACCAACTTTGAACTCAAAAAGGGCCCACAAAAATGCTATTTACAAGTTTTAACCTGAGTGATGGAAACGGTTTAATGATGAAGATGTATTTTAATTTGGAGAAATTAAAGTCCAAAATATAGAAGTTTAATCATTTGGAACTGGAGGATCAGTTTGGTCTACAGGGGAAAGTACGAAATTTGAAGAGGATTTTTATTTAGAACTTTGTTAATAAAATAGTAGATCCTAAGCATTATGGTTGTTTAATAAAGTAACTATGCCGCAGTGGTGATAACTGAGCCAAGGGAGCTATAAAATGTGTTTATAGGCCTACTGATTATCTTTTACTTGACTCAATGCGACACAGACCTGACCTCTAGTCTAGTTTCTGAAAAGCTCCCAGAACCGGAGATCTGGCTGAGTTTTTATAGTAAATAACCACTGATACGAGAGCAGGGTAGGCTCGACCAATCACAATCGACTAATAATACGCGAGTAGGGTAGGCTCGACCAATCAAAATCGAGCAAGACGAATTCCAACATGGCCAGGCTACTGGGCCTTACTGTTGAGTCTAATAGTGAATGAAATTCCAACTTTGTGAAATTATGTGAAAGTGACAGCGTTCGGGATGCAACTGATTCAATAGAAGGATTATTTGTGCTTGTGTGTGCGGTGCTTACAAGTGAAAAAAATAATATAATTCAAGAAAAATTCAAAGGATTAACAACGTCTCCAGTCAGAAAAAAACGGTACAACTGTTCATACAACAAGGTAAGTTCGACTTCCAAATCCCTTTAAATTCACTTTATAGAATCGATAACCATAACTACAATGAAATCGACAATAATGTGTGAACATAACATCTTCCCAATTGTACAACATTCCAGTCAATTTCGGGTAAACACGGCCTAACAAGTAACACTGTCTAGGGTTAGGCCTTCGTTCTCAAACTAGATCTATCAAACGTTGTAGGGCCTCAGACCAAGAATCAACACAAGATGGTTCCCAAACATTATTGGAACCTTCCCGGGACAATTAACAATATGCCATCTAGACCAGTCGAGCATTATGATGAGAATAACAATTGGAGAACAAAAAGCTTGACGGCTTATTTAGTCCCTACCCCTACTACTACTACTACTACTACTACTACTACTACTACTACTACTACTACTACTACTAGAACATAAACAAAGCATGATAATCATGGCTGCCTTGAGCAATCACACATAGGCTAAAACGGAACAAGAGCAATATGGCCGTCGCCATACAAATACCAAGTCACGTAGAAACAGTGTTTTTTTATGAAAACTGGCTCACAGCCATTAAGTAAACTGATTGGAAAAGTTAGTTTAATACTTTAGCTGCAATATGGAATAATATTATGTATTTGTATAGGCATGATATTGAGAAAATGGACAATGAATAGGGAGGTTGACTTAATATGGAAGCTTCAGCTAAGTACATTTCAAAAATTGTTTAAAAATAAACTGTCTCACTCATAATGATGAAATCAAATGAAAAGTAAACTCTAAGTTATCGATTTGACATTAAGTAAGCCTGAAGTGGCTGGGTGAGCTAGATTTTACATAAAACAGAGGTAAAGTAAACAAACAATATGGCCGCCGCCAATAGTCATATTATTATAGCAAGTCACTTAGAACAGTGTTTTTGTGAAAACTGGTCCACAGCCATTAAACAAACTGATTGAAAAAGTTAGTTTAATGCTTTAGCTGCAATATTGAATAATATTATGTATTTGTATAGGCATGATATTGAGAAAATGGACAATGAATAGGGAGGTTGACTTAATATGGAAGCTTCAGCTAAGTACATTTCAAAAATTGTTTAAAATTAACTGTCTCACTCATAATGATGAAATCAAATGAAAAGTAAACTCTAAGTTATTGATTTGACATTAAGTAAGCCTGAAGTGGCTGAGTGAGCTAGATTTTACATAAAATAGAGGTAAAGTAAACAAACAATATGGCCGCCGCCAATAGTCATATTATTATAGCAAGTCACTTAGAACATTGTTTTTGTGAAAACTGGTCCACAGTCATGAAACAAACTGATTCAAAAAGTTAGGTTAATGCTTTAGCTGCAATATGGAATAATATTATGTATTTGTATAGGCACGATATTGAGAAAATGGACAATGAATAGGGAGGTTGACTTAATATGGAAGCTTCAGCTAAGTACATTTCAAAAATTGTTTAAAAATAAACTGTCTCACTCATAATGATGAAATCAAATGAAAAGTAAACTCTAAGTTATCGATTTGACATTAAGTAAGCCTGAAGTGGCTGAGTGAGCTAGATTTTACATAAAATAGAGGTAAAGTAAACAAACAATATGGCCGCCGCCAATAGTCATATTATTATAGCAAGTCACTTAGAACATTGTTTTTGTGAAAACTGGTCCACAGCCATGAAACAAACTGATTGAAAAAGTTAGTTTAATGCTTTAGCTGCAATATGGAATAATATTATGTATTTGTATAGGCATGATATTGAGAAAATGGACAATGAATAGGGAGGTTGACTTAATATGGAAGCTTCAGCTAAGTACATTTCAAAAATTGTTTAAAAATAAACTGTCTCACTCATAATGATGACATCAAATGAAAAGTAAACTCTAAGTTATCGATTTGACATTAAGTAAGCCTGAAGTGGCTGAGTGAGCTGGATTTTACATAAAATAGAGATAAAGTAAACAACCAATATGGCCGCCGCCATTAGTCATATTATTATAGCAAGTCACTTAGAACAGTGTTTTTGTGAAAACTGGTCCACAGCCATGAAACAAACTGATTGAAAAAGTTAGTTTAATGCTTTAGCTGCAATATTGAATAATATTATGTATTTGTATAGGCACGATATTGAGAAAATGGACAATGAATAGGGAGGTTGACTTAATATGGAAGCTTCAGCTAAGTACATTTCAAAAATTGTTTAAAAATAAACTGTCTCACTCATAATGATGAAATCAAATGAAAAGTAAACTCTAAGTTATCGATTTGACATTAAGTAAGCCTGAAGTGGCTGAGTGAGCTGGATTTTACATAAAATAGAGATAAAGTAAACAACCAATATGGCCGCCGCCATTAGTCATATTATTATAGCAAGTCACTTAGAACATTGTTTTTGTGAAAACTGGTCCACAGTCATGAAGCAAACTGATTCAAAAAGTTAGTTTAATGCTTTAGCTGCAATATGGAATAATATTATGTATTTGTATAGGCACGATATTGAGAAAATGGGGAAACAATTAGGGTGACAATGGAGCATGGCAACCTAAGCCAGATCAAAACAAGTCACATTTCAACAAGGATTTTAAAACGAACTATCCCAAATAAGATAGAAAGATTGACTGAAAAAGTAACTTTAATGCACTAAGATTAGATTATGCTTAAATGAATCAGTGGGAGGATTTGGCTATAATAAATGATTTGGGGAACCTTACCAAGCAAGACAGATCTAGATCTAGACTGCAAGTACAATAAGACAAGGCTTTGTTAAACAATGAAATAACATAAAATAAAGCCAATAAGGCAGACATGGAACCTGATACAAATTTGTGAAAAGACTCTAGAGAGAGCGGGACAGTTAAGGGTCAGCTGAGATAAAGCCCATCTACATTAAGTGTTTCAGCATAAATGAAAGTACAAAATATAGATCTAAATTAATACTAATTTGTCGGTAAAATATTAATTTAGCAAATAAATATAGAAGTTTGCTTGTCTATAAAATCAAGAATGCAGCACTTTATTACAAAAAAATATTAAGTGATGGTGCTGGTGATAGATCTAGAGAGATTAAGTGCAGCTTACAACATACACATTTTAGCCCTTCCGCTGGAATAGCAGCTGCCCCCTCTGCTATCTATCCGGTAACCATAACTATGGATATGACAGGCAGACCTACACATATTTTTTAAATGTTGCTTTTTTACACACATTGTTTTTTCTACAGGGTCTCCTGTCGGGGGCCAATGTTTCGCCATTTTTGTACACTGCGTGGAGAATGCTGTGTGCGACCTCAACACGAAGACATGTCGTAAGTCACGTGCGTCTGACGTAGGGCGGCTCTCGTGTTGGTAGGGTATACGTTACGCAATGTTTGTGCACTGTGTTGAGAATGCTCTCTCTCTCTCTCTCTGTCCTCTCTCTCTCTCTCTCTCTCTCTCTCTCTCTCTCTCTCTCTCTCTCTCTCTCTCTCTCTCTCTCTCTCTCTCTCTCTCTCTCTCTCTCTCTCAGTCTCAGTGTCTGTGTGTGTGTGTGTGTGCGTGTGTGTGTGTGTGTGTGTGTGACCTCAACACCAAGACATGTGGCGAGTCACGTGCGCCTGGTATACTGGTTGCTGTTTTTGGTGGTGGTGGTGGTTGTGGTGTTGTTCAGATGCGATGTAATTGTTGTGCAGTAAGCAAGGATACAATAGAGCATTTGCCACGCGCCGGTGATCTTGAATTTCACTGAGTTGAATTAGAGAGGTCAGCGCAACTCGGGCAGAACGAGCTCGGGCAAATTAGTAGTCTAGTATAGTGAACGAACACTCGTGGCAAACGCCCTATTTAGCAGAGTTAGTGCGTGAGCATGGAGCACAACATCAGCACACTGTGCATCAATAATCACTAAATTGCAAACATTTACCAAAGGCTTCGCTCCCTGGGCCCCCACTAAAGCACTGCCTTAACCCAGAACCCACACAGCTCCTTGGACCCCCCCCCCCCCCCCCAACGAACCCCCTCTCCCCACATATGGACCCCCACCCCCTTCTTACGAACCACCTGGCCCGGCCCTGCAATTGTTTCAAACAGTTCATGCCTTATGATGTTAAACGTGATTCAGGAATAGACATCACGCACAAAAGAAAATAACACAAAAGAAAAGTAAATTGCAAAATATATTTTAATGCGTGTTTGTCTGTTTGTTTATCTGTGTGTCTGTGTGTGCTCAGGTATCCCAGCTGGCAACAGTGGCTGTGGAACTGATGATACCAACTGTTTGGATGATGCCATCTGTGAATCAGACACCTGTAGTAAGTTTGACTGCAAAGGCAAATAAGCGTGTGAGGGTTCCTGATTTGTCCCTCTCTTAAAAGGTAGGGTCACCTTTGTAACGGTCAAGACAAAAACATGGAAGAAGCTCCTCCATATTTTCCGCGCATGCATGCACACACAGAGAGAGAGAGAGAGAGAGAGAGAGAGAGAGAGAGAGAGAGAGAGAGAGAGAGAGAGAGAGAGAGAGAGAGAGAATTACACTATGCATGGCGTAGAAAAACTAATACATAAACCAGCATGTATAACAGAGGACACATGCACTTTAACTGATCACATTTATACAAATTCAAAGCAGTCTGTTATTGAACTATGTTCTGCACCATGCGGTTGTAGCCACCATACTCCCATTGGTTTGACTTGGCATATTACGACTAACATTTTGTGTGAATCAACGTCCTCAATTTCCTGGTTTTCTATAAATAGTGGTTGAAAATGAGACTTCATTTTTTGTCTTTCTTGCCATGCACATACATACATGATACAATTTGTTTTGACTGCATTTAATGACATGAAAATACTGGACCCATCTAATTAATGATGTTAGTAAGACCCCTTTTGGTCATGGATGCTGAATGAATGAGTTCTTGCTCTCTTCTCTCCAGTTGCCTTATGGGTTGATTCTCCCAGATGGACATTTTACTTAAAACCAAGCATAATAGACACTAGACCTATTTATTAATGATAACCTGCTGCAGGTCTGAGATTGATTCTGTTGTGGTCATGCTACGAGTCCCTGTGCAATCCGATTCGGGCTTTGTGTCTTCCATAACAATATGAGTACTTTCACAATTTGTGAGAAGTATTAAGGCAACATTTATGAAATAACTCTTTTGTTTGGAGATTCTCCTTTGTCCTTTTTGGTGAATGAACATAAAATGAACATGAGCAACTGACGACCCGTTTCCTTCTCTCCCCTTCCCCTCCCCCTTCCCCCCAACTTACCAGAGTTAATCCTAGATTGTAGGCTTAATAGTCTGTTAAAACAAATAAACAAAAGCTAACAATGATAACATTGTACCACTTGCTGTTAGCACAGTTAGCATGCTAAAACCCCGACATAAACCCATTTTATAGGTCTTTAAAATAAACCAATGTCACCAAACTTATATCCTGTCATTACCTGGGCATGGGCAAGCCCCCACAAAGTGTAAGGGGTTCAGGGCACAAACAATGGATTGAGGGTGACCTTGTCTCTGAAGACTCGCTTTTATCCATCTCTTCATAGAGTTTCTTTGTATTATTAACTACTGAACAGTAAGAAAAAAATTAAAACCTCAACCAGAATCATTCAAAACCTAAATTTGTTTCACCTGTGGCAAACAGTGTGTGAAATTACAGAAAGAATATAACTTAACTCTGCCTGACATAGGGATTTTATAGGCCACATTACCCCCCCCCCCCCCCCCCCCCAAAGGGGGTAGAGGGCTGAACCATATGATGTTTAGGTTTGGGGTACCCTAACTAATACATCAAAACCAAAAAATCAATTTTAGCAAATATTATTGAGCCAGACGACATAACATCCCAGACTATATTGTTTTCATTTTGTTTGGTACTTGGTTTTTTTATGCAAATATTTCACGTGCTTTTGTAATCGCACCCCTTTCTAACACGGCTGTGGCCTTTCTGAAGTAAAACACATCGTATTGTATCTGTCTCTCTGTCTTTCTCTCTGTCTTTGTTTCAATCTCTCTTTCAATCTCTCTCTCTCTCTCTCTCTCTCTCTCTCTCTCATCTCTCTCTCTCTCTCTCTCTCTCTCTCTCTCTCTCTCTCTCTCTCTCCATCCTTTCATAATAACATCCAAAATAAGCAACGTTCTGAATAAGCTGTCAATTTCCTCAGAAATCCCGGTTGGCAGCAGTGGCTGTGGCAATGCCAGTGCCTTCTGTGTCACCAATTCCATCTGTGAATCTGACGTCTGTAGTAAGTGCTGATGTTCTCTGAGAGAGAGAGAGAGAGAGAGAGAGAGAGAGAGAGAGAGAGAGAGAGAGAGAGAGAGAGAGAGAGAGAGAGAGAGAGAAACAGACAGAGAGAGAGAGAGAGGGGGGGGGAGAGTGAGAGAGAGAGCTGTGTAAACATTCACATATTCACACACACACACACACACACACACACACACACACACACACACACACACACACACACACACACACACACACACACACAGAGAGAGAGAGAGAGGCAAGTAGAGTGAGATTTCGTCACAGGAGTGATCTTCTTCACTTTGTGCTAAAGACATTTGAACACGATCTTGTTCTGCGACATGATAAATCGTTTTGAATCCAGTTGAGGACTGTGGTCATTGCAAAGTAATGAGTGGAGGGGAGTTAATTAGACAGAGAGTTCTCCCCCTTTGTTCAATTTCGTTAATGAAACACGAACTTCGAAACCAGTGAAGGGTATGCCATGCACGATGCATACGCCGACATTATTGACCGACAACGCTAGATCAGTGTTGATATAGTTATCACAAAATAATGAATCCTGAACAACAACAACAACAACAAAGCAAAACACCCGCGAAGGTTGTACCACCCACGACTCATACTTTCAGTTCCTTGACATGACATGACATGTTGGGAGCAACCCGAATTTCACAGAGACGCCTCTGTGACTATGAAGCATCAAATACCAAATTATTGACAGACAATAGCCTACTATCAGAGTTCATAAAGTTATTTGGATTTGGGCATGGTACATGACTTTTGTGATGTCGAGGACCGTGTTCTTTAGCATATGAGAGCTTCAGCTCGAGTATGCTAAAGAACACGGTCTCGAGACATCCCAAAAGTCATGTACCATGCCCAAGTCCAAATAACGTATATATACCGATCTTACCATTTATATAAAAACAGCAGAAAATCACAATGCATTCAAGAGGCGAGATGCGCCTCCATATAGATCTGAATCATAGCACCAACATAGCAAAATCCAACACAAAGAATATAGTCTGCAGTTTACAAGGTCGAGAGCTAGTTTAATGCAAATTGAACAAATCTTCGCAATGGTAATTGTCATGGCCCGAATGATATTTAGAGTTTAAAACTCTTATTGCACAGTTTAAGACCATATGAACCGGATCATTTTCGGGGTGGAAAATAAAGTAAACTTACTGCACTGAAATTAGGGGAGAACGGGGCTGGTCCGCCTACTTTTTAAAAAACTTTTCTCGCCATAATAGGCAAGCCAACTGAAGTAGAAGCTCATTTTTAGACCACTTGTTGAATAAATGTATGGACATGTCGACAACATACGTTTATAGAAAATTCAGTTAATTCAGATTCATTCGTTACCAATAATAGCAAAAAGTCGATATTTTTGCTCTCAACATTTCTCAAATTAATGAACACTTTCCAATCTTACACAGGACACGGCAGGAGGATAGCATGAGGCTATCGCAAGATCGGAATCATTCTACAGCAAGACACTTAGCAATAAAACTGAAATGAGGGACCTGTGGCGGGTCGGACAAACCCTAATATCCCCTATTTTTGCAGCCCAGAATATTGTCATCACCCAATGACACATTTTTTTTGTTTGATGACGTTGAAGTCGTGCTGACGTGTGAGTAAGCAAGACCAGATCTTTTGGCTTTCTTTACAACAAAAGCGCCACGAACGCTCCGGTGGAAATCTAGTCGACCTTTGTACATCAAAACTTCAGAAGCTAATGATTACCAACAAAAATAGATAACAGCTGTAAATATCGTGTTGGTGTTGACAAACGGTAAATACATTCTAATGATATTAATTGTTTGAATGCACGGACCTAATGATATTCATTGTTTTCTTGCATAAAAACTCACGCGCATTTCACACTGAGCTAAACGCATTAATGAAATATAAATAAAGGCAATTGGCAACTAGAAGGGTTTTACTTTTTGTGCGTGTGGGTGTTGTTGTTGTTTTATATATAACTTTATTCATTCAGTTTGTTTCTTTTGTGTAAAATATGATCTTTATTTTGTCATTATGTTATGATTTTGCTATCTCTAACTTGGCTGGTTGGATATATTCTGCTTCAACTGTTAGTTTTGAAAATGGATAGTAACCTATCAATTCTTTCAGTTAATTGTCAGGGCCTCAATGACTCTAGGAAAAGGCGTGATGTTTTTCATTACTTAAGGAATAAACAATATTCAATTTACTTTTTACAAGATATACATTTTCAACAAAAAATGGAAAATAACGTTTTAGCAAAATGGGGATATCAGGCCTACTTTTCCAGTTACACGTCTAATTCTAGAGGGGTTGGGATTCTATTTAATAACAATTTTGAATTTAAGGTAAAACGAATTACTAAAGATGACTGTGGGAATTACATTATGATACTCATTGAAACTCATGGGAAAGATTTTCTTTTAGTTAATGTTTATGGACCTAATCAAGATAATCCCGAATTTTACAATAACTTGAAACAAAAGATTAATAGTTTTAGTACAGAAAATGTTATAATGGGTGGCGATTTTAACTTAGTACTTAATCCGGTGAAAGACTGCCATAATTACAAGCATGTTAATAACCCAAAGGCAAAAGAAGCGGTTGAAGGTATGATTGATGATCTAGAATTAAATGATATTTGGCGAGAACAGAACCCTGAATGCTTACGGTATACTTGGCGAAGACTAAATCCCTTTAAGCAAGCTAGATTAGATTTTTTCTTGATTTCAGATCCCGTAATTACATATGTAAATTTTACAGATATTGAATGCAGTTATCGATCTGACCATTCTAGTATATTATTGAAATTAAAATGTAATGAAAATGTGAAGCATAAAACCTTCTGGAAATTTAATGCATCATTATTAAAAGACAAATCATATGTTGATGAAATTAATACTGAAATATGGAATGTAATTGAAGAATATGTAATAAATGAAAACGTTAATGATGCAAATGACGAAGATTTAAAATTTTCAGTCGATGATGATATCTTTCTTGATTTCCTACTTATGAAATTGAGATCTAAGACTATTTCATATGCAACATTTAAAAAGAGAAAAAGAGAAGAAGAAGAAAAGCAGCTAGAAATAGATATTCGTAGATTGGAAGCAAACCTAAATACATGTGAAGAGGATGCAAAAGCCTTAGAAACTAAGAAACAAAAGTTAAAAGAAATAAGAGAAAAACGAATGGAAGGTGTTTTGCTTAGGTCTCGGGCTAGGTGGATAGCTGATGGAGAAAAAGTTAGTAGCTATTTTTGTAATCTCGAGAAAAGGCATTTTGTAAGTAAAAATATGGCTAATTTAATTGATCAGCAAGAAAATGTACTAACAAATCAGAAAGAGATTATTCAAGAAGTTCATAATTTTTACAAATCATTGTACACGAAAACTGAAGTAGAAGACTGTGAAATTAAAGATTTGGTAAACGATATTCCATGTTTAAATGATACAGAAGCTAACGAATTGGAAGGTGAAATTACTCTTGAAGAAGCCACAGAAGTTTTAAAAGGAATGAAAAACAATAAGAGCCCTGCAACGGATGGTTTCAATACTGAGTTCTTTAAGTTCTTTTGGAAAATAATTGGTAAATTTGTTGTAAGAGCATTGAACTCCGGTTTTAAAAAAGGAGAACTTTCAAGTCCACAAAAAGAAGGGATAATTATTTGTATTCCTAAAGGAGATAAACCAAGACAGTATGTTAAAAATTGGAGGCCTATTTCACTTCTAAATGTAGTATATAAAATTGGATCGTCCTGCATCGCAAATCGTATCAAAAATGTCCTGCCAACACTCATTAATGAAGATCAAACCGGGTTTATTAGAAATAGATATATTGGAGATAATATTAGATTAATATACGATACCATAGCATATTTAGAACAGCATAATTTACCTGGAATGTTATTCAACGTCGATTTCATGAAAGCATTTGATACAATAGATTGGGGATTCATGAATAAAGTATTAAAAGCATTTGGGTTTAAGACAGACATATGTTTGTGGATTAATACATTTTATAGAAATATTAAATCTTGTGTCGTAGTGAACGGTCAGGTATCTAACTGGTTTGAAATTAAGAGAGGCTGTAGGCAAGGAGATCCCATTTCCCCGTACCTGTTCATATTATGTGTAGAAATACTAGCGATAATGATAAGAGAACATACAGATATTAAAGGAATAATAATGAATGGTAGCGAACATAAACTCACACAATATGCAGACGACACCGAGTTTTTACTGGCAGGTGATAAAACGTCTTTTGAAATGTGCGTAAATGTTCTTCTTAAATTTGGATCAGTTTCAGGTCTTCATTTAAATTCTGGCAAAACTAGTGTAATTTGGTTAGGTAATAAAAAGAACTCTCAGATTAAATACATGGAACACTTAGGTTTTGACTGGAACCCTACAAAATTTAAAATATTAGGAATATGGTTTACTAACGACCTAAAAGAATGTGTAGTAATTAATTTTTCAGACAAATTAGCAGAAATTAAACAATTATTTAAAATTTGGGTGAAACGTCAGATCACTCCACTTGGAAGGATAGCCGTCTTAAAATCCCTTATACTTTCAAAATTAACTCATCTTTGGCTCCTACTACCCAACCCACCAGACATTTTTGTTAAAACATTGCAAAATATATGTTATAAATTCATTTGGAATAAGAAACCAGATAAAATTAGTCGGAAAACGGCTCATAAGAATATAAAAAATGGAGGTATTGGTCTTCCAGATATAAAAACATTTATAACTACTTTAAAATTAACATGGATGCGTAAAACTGAAATGGTAACTCACAAATGGAAAAATATATTAATAACCAACTTTCCTCAGTGGCATTTGATTAACAAATATGGACCAGAATATGTATCTCAATTCACAAAATATAACCTATTTTGGTGTGATGTTATAGATGCTTATAAAGAATTTTATTATAAATGTGCACCTGAAAAACCTGCTGAAATATTAGCTGAACCTATCTGTTATAATAAAAGAATTCTAATTGGAAAAACATATGCCGTTTCAAAAAATCTAACTAACAGAAATGTTACCTGTATTGCGGATTTCCTTAACGATACAGGACAATTTCTCTCTTATATACAGTTCAAACAAAAATATAATATTATTATTGATTTTATTACGCATGCTGGATATAAATCTGCTATATCAGAGTATATGAAAAGAAGTAATGTTACCCCTAAGGACAATAAGTACATTAATTCAACATTTTGTACTAAGAAACTACTTGCTACTCACAAAGGCTCAAAGCTGTATTATGATATATTAATTGAAAACAATGTTCCCCCCAAATGCTGCGAGAAATGGGATTTAAAGCTCTCAATAAATCATGATTGGAAATCTTGTTTTTGGTATGCGCATAAAATACATGACATCAAATTGAAATGGTTTCAGCTAAAAATACTGCATAGATGTCTGGGAACAAATATAATCTTGAAGGAAATGGGGGTTAACAACAGTGATAAATGTAATTTTTGTGGACTAGAAAAAGACAGTATTGATCACATATTCTGGAAATGTACACATGTTCGATTCTTTTGGCATGCATTCACATATATGTTTAAAGACAAATGTACCAATGCCACTAATCTTGTTCTGACTGAACCTCTGGTATTGATGGGCTTCGATAAAAATATAGTAATCGATTCAGTATTTTATTTCATTCTATTATTTGCTAAATATTATATATACACTTGCAAGATGAATGAAACACTCCCACGTTTATCAGTTTTTTTGAACAAACTACAATATCGATACAACATTGAAGACTACAATGCTAAATTAAGTATGGATTACTCAGATTTTGTTTTGAAATGGGCAGCATATACACCAATCATTGTTGATACCTGATTGTCTCACTGAACATGCATTTACTGCACTGGAACGGTGAAAATTGCAATATTCTTATGTCTGAAAACATGCCAGGTTCATAACAAAAATGTGGATCATTGTAGGCCATATTCAATGTAATATTTGAAGTTGAGGCCATCATATTGTACATAATGATGAAATAAAAGAAAATAGATGAACACATACATCCAACCGCCACTCTCTCTCTCTCTCTCTCCCTCCCTCCCTCCCTCTCTCTCTCTCTCTCTCTCTCTCTCTCTCTCTCTCTCTCTCTCTCTCTCTCTCTCTCTCTCTCTCTCTCTCTCTCTCTCTCTCTCTCTCTCTCTCTCTCTCTCTCTCTCTCTCTCTCTCAACAACACACAGAGGAAAACATTGTTGATGATTCTAATATGTTTATTTGGTTGTTGGAGGGTTGTGTATGTTTGATTTTTTTTTTTTTTTTTTTTTTTTTTTTTTTTTTTTCTTTCTCTTCTTTAATATATTTAGTAATGTCGTTTGTTTGTTTTCTGCAAAATTGTAAACTGTAAAAAAAAAAGTTCAATAAAAAAAATAAAAAAAAATATAAATAATAATAATGAGATCTAAAAACAAGGAGTCAATGTAATAATTAGATGATAAAATAAGTGTTTTGGTCCCACTCGGCTGGGCCTTCTTTCTCATGTTTGGCGATCGGTAAAAATAATGAAACGTGAACAACAACAAAAACAAAAACTGCGAAGGGTTTACCACCCACGAGCCATACTTTCAGTTACTCTGACATTATTGACAGACAAAGCTATATCAGAGTGGATATAGTTATTGCAAAATAATGAAACCTGAACAACAAAAACTTAAAAATAAAATAAAAACCTGCAAAGGGTGTACCACCCACGAGTCATACTTTCAGTTACTCTGACATTTATTGACAGAGGGCATGGAGAAGGTTGGTCGTAGGCGAGAAAATGACACGCCTGTCACTAAAGGATACATTATGTGCTTAAAGGACAAGTTCATGTAGATACAGAATGAATCAAACGAAACGTGATTACAGCTAAGGAAGAAGAAAAGGCAAACGTAGATAGGTCCTTTTACTGACGCTTCCATATTTGAAAATTGTGCCTTGGTGGCATTTTGAGCAGCAACAGATGGGTAATATGGCTGCTTGGTTTTCGTAGTCAGTTGTTTTGTCCACGAGGCTTTAAAAAGGCGTAGAGTGGCACAGAGGTAACGCGTTCGCCTTGTGTCAAGTAAACCCGAGTTCGAACCTGGATACAGGGGATTTTTCCTCTCTCTTTTTTTTGCACTAGGCCTTACGGTCTGAATGTGGAGTCTTTCGGATGAGACGATAAACCAAGGTCCCGTGTGCCCACGCACTTAGCACACGTTAAGCCCAGTGGCAACAAAACAGTTGTCATTGGGTCAAAATTTACTCCCCCGCCCCCGCTTTGCTTCCTCACCAGTCACACAAAAATTGCATGCATAAAAAAAATTGGGTGGCGCGCCTCTGGCTGCGATGCGCTCTCCGGGTGGGAGCAACCCGAATTTCACAGAGACGCCTCTGTGACTAAAAAGTACCTAATACCTAATGCTACTTCTTGACAACACGAAAGGGCAATCATTTTAGGACTGACTTGACTATCCCACCTAGTGACGAGTCAGGGGCAGAGAATTTTCTGTGGCTGTAAACTATTACTTCATGATAGGCAAGGACGATAGTATTAAGAAGATGGCGCACGCTTCTCAGTGCAAGAGACAGGGGCAGATAATGTTCAGTATAAAGCCACATTCCGTAAATCACTACTCAACCTGCTATGAAACGAACACAGTAGTCACTTTGCAATTGTTAACAATTATTAGTTTGGAAACATAAGGTCATTATTAGCATTATTTGACAGCTGTATGCCAGGCAATATGTTCATTTCTGGAGCACACAAACACATCTAGGAAAAACAAATTGTTGTAATGTTTTTCGTGCATTGAACTTTCTTTAAACAAAAACCGAAAACTCAAAATGATAGCTTGATTATTAAACCTTTTATGACCAATAATGTTGGTTGCATTATTGGAGTCACCCTGCACGACTACGAGTCACACACACAGACACACAGACACACATACACACACACAGACAGACAGACACACACACACACACACACACACACACACACACACACACACACACACACACTCACACACACCGACACACAGACACACACACACACACTCACACACATTATGATTATTGGTTAAATACTTTTATGGTAGTGTATAATAAACATGCTCCCTTTATAAAAAAAAAGAGTTAAACAAGAAACTAAACCATCCTGGATTACCAAAGATATCGATGATGAAAGAAATACACGAACTCACTTAAAGAACTCAGGGAGGCAGCAAGAATTTAGACAACAAAGAAATAAGGTAACTAATATGAAACGTAAATCTAAACGCGATTATTTTCGACAAATGTTAATTTCCACGAAAGATTCCTGCCAAATATGGAAAGCCATTAACATGCTAACTAACAAACAAGTATCAAGAAGTCAGCAAATTGTTTCAGATATCTCTGCTGATCAGTTAAATAACCATTTTGCTAGCATAAAAGAAAAAGTTATAACATGTGATAGATCAAATGAAAATGATTTATCCTATTTAAAACAGTTCCTCAGTTCAAAAGATATCAATTTTCCTTTCAATCTCCAGCCTATGACAGTATTTGAAGTCAGCAGAAATCTTTTATCTTTAAAGCATTCAAAGACACGCGATATAGATGGTTTGGATATTAACATACTACAGATTGCGTGCCCAGTTGTATGTGACTCACTAACTTATTTATATAACTTATGTATAGAAAAACAATGTTTTCCGTTAAATTTTAAACAAGCCAAGGTAATCCCTATCCATAAATCAGGAGATAGATCTAAACCTTCTAATTATCGACCTATTTCTATTTTATCAGCTTTATCTAAGTCTCTAGAAAAGCACATACAAAAATCCCTATTCTCTTATTTAAATAAAAAATAATTTACTTCATGATGATCAATCTGGATTTAGAAAGAATCATTCATGCCACACTTCACTAATACAGCTTGTTGACAGTCTGCTATGTAATATAAATGAAAATAAGTTTACTGGTATACTTTTCCTTGACTTTGAAAAAGCGTTCGATGTTATTAATCATTCACTCCTTCTGCGTAAGCTAGAACTGTATAACCTTCCTCCTGAATTTTTAAATATTATGTCATCTTTTTTGTGTGACAGAAAACAACTGGTTTCAATTAATAACAAAATGTCTGATTTGCTTCCAATCCACTATGGAGCACCTCAAGGGTCTATCTTAGGTCCACTATTGTTCACTGTTTATATAAACGACCTGCCATGCTTTGTCAATAGTAAATGTGAAATGCTTGCAGATGACTCATCCCTTCATACTAGTGATACGAATGCTAACAGGCTAGTAAGCAAACTTCAAAGTGATGCTCAAAATGTTTTTAACTGGACACAATTAAATCACATGTCAATTAATGCCAATAAAACGAAATGCATGTACGTATCAACCAGACAAAAAAGACAAAAGATGAACTCCCAATTTCCACCACTATTTATTTGCAGCAACAAAATTGAAGAAGTTGATTCACATAAAACATTAGGTGTTGTCATTGACAAAGATCTGTCTTTGACAGACCATATAAAGTCTTTAGGGAAAGGTCTGTCTAGAAAAATACTCCAGCTATCTAAGATTAAACATTTCCTTGATAACCATTCTCGTAAACTATTCTTTAATGCTCACATACTCTCAATGATCGATTATGCTTCAACATTATGGGATAGCTGTAGTGATACCAATTTAAAGATTATCAATCGTATGTACAAAAAAGCAATTAAAATAATTTTATTAAAATCAAGTTCACTTACCTATGAAGACTACAAACAACTAGATATACTAACGATTCAAGACAGACTTTTCCTCAAAAAGGCAATCTGCATGCATAATATTGTCAACGGAAATGCTCCAAAAAAGATAATAGATACATTTACGACAAACACAAGCAGACACACCCATTTACTCTCATTCCCTCGACCAAATAATAATCTATTCAAATCTAGTCTCCTCTATTCCGGTGGAGATTTATGGAACAAACTACCCTCCATTTTAAAAAACATGAAAAACAAGAACTACTTCAAGAAAAAAATGAAAATTTATCTCTTTAACAGAACATAATTGATAACTTTATTCCAATTATTTGAAATAATGGAAACGTAGCCTACATAACATATTTTGGTAAGTAAATGTGATGTTTTAAATGTTTCGTTGTTCATGTTGATGTATATATTGTACATAATATGCTATTCGCCCAGTCCCCATACTTTTTCCTGTTT
>JAGGCT020004101.1:290080-299556 GCA_017654935.2 Phymorhynchus buccinoides | reverse complement strand
AACAGTGACCACAATTGATACAATTAGCCAATACCACGCACAACTGTGTTTTAGTAAACGTGTTCGGATGTGGTAGAATTGTCATACCAATTTACATAAAAAATGCACCTAACATTAACACGAAATCAAACGATCATTGTTAGACGCGAAACCCAATTTTGAAAAACAAAGGAATTGAAAAGTTTTGTGAATAAGCAAATTAAGGCCATTCCAAAAATGAAAAAATATACAACATAACTTTTGATAGTTTTATTTTAAGGAGACGCAAATCACTTTAATAAAAAATCATAAATAAATTTTTTTTAAAAACGTCAAAATTCACTCGAGAAAACGGGGCTTGAAAGAAGGCCGCACGACGGGCCTATCGGTGAACCAATAAATATATACCTGTAACATTTAATTGGTGCACTCTCCTGCACTCCTGTTCTAGAACTACCACAGCAAACTTGTTCCTTGATTACAGCTTATGACATGCACGCAACCTCTGATCTGTGGGTTAGAACCGAACACAGAGCAGTTAACCGCTATGAGACTGTGTACGCACACGGTGTGCAGTGGGGAAAATCCTTGTCCCATTGCTTGGGATGTGTATGTTGCCATATTAGGATGTTATAAAGTTAAGAAACTAATAATAATAATACTAATAATGACGACCGATATATATAGCGCCTTATTGTTCCTAAATGCGACTTTACAAAGCAACGTTGAACAAAATACTCCGGAGTCCCAACACATAAGACCGCAACCCAAAACCACCCACTTGATCATACCGGAACAACCCGAAACGAAACACGATAAAATTGCATTTATCGTGCAACCCCCACCACCCCCCTCCCCCACCCCTCTCCGACCCCCCCCCCCATCATCCACTCCACACTAGAATCTGACAAACCATTACAATCAGCAAATTTTCCACGCAAAAAGGCATTTTATCGCACTAATATGCGTTTCCTTCATTTACTGTGATTATGTGCATATTGTCCGAATTTAGGACGTAACTGTGCATCTAGCACGCGTAGTAACTTATGCGCAAATGATACTAACTTTTGCGTTAGTTCATTATTTGTTACGATTAATTTTTGTAACATCACCATCCGACAAGCTGAGAGCGGAAGGACTGACGTTCCTTTGTCTAAAGGTATCTGAAATACACACGGGCGCATATTTTCACTATAATTTCCACCATGGGCAAACACACAACTGATAGCCAGTCAATAAGCGACTGTCAGCTGCATATGCACTGTGTGACATGGGGAAAAGTGAAAAAACATTGTCTCACATGTACAAGAAGACCTTAACCTATCGATCTGTAATTATGAAGATGCCATGACATAAATTGATTTCAATGACTTTTTTTGGGTTCTTGTGTCGGGTTGGTGTGCATACATCGTTCAGATATGTGCTACACTGTTAGGAACTGTACGAATTGATAGGTGACATCGTGTCTTATTGGTATTTGCCATGTCGGACAAAGCACTATGTAATGAGTTAGAATTTGTATAGTAGAATACCGAATAATGAATAATAAAATTGAGTTCATAGTAAATAATAGATGTAATAGTAAATAAATAAAATATATAAGTAAAGTAATATATAATAATAATACAGATAATCATTACCATAGAATCCTATATACAGTAAATTTTATCAATAAAATATAACTAATAACATATAATTAATCAAAATCCAAAATCAGAACACATGTGTTGTCTTGGATTGAAAAGTAAGTAACTTAAGAGTTAAGAGATAATAAATAATAATAATCAAATCATAATAATAATAATAACAATAGCAAATCCGTAATAATGTAGGATAATAATATAATAATAATAATAATAATAATAATCATAATCATAATCATCAATCATATTCAATAATAATAAGTAGGTAATAACTAATAATAATAATATTAATAATAATAATTAATAATCATATCATATAATAACTATAATAATAATGTAATAATAAGCAATAAAAATAATAATAATCATCAGCATCATCATAATATAAAGAAAAGTCTTATATAAGCGCACTTCCAGGCTAGCTGCTCATGACTGCTTGCAAAAAATACATTTAACCAAACACATTCAATACCAATGCTCGCACGCACAACAAGCACCTTACCTGACGAAACAGCATTAAGCATATCATTTACACATAGCTATGCGCACATACATACATACATACGTACATACGGCGTACGCCACTACACACAGACACACACACCACACACACAAACACACCCTCACCCACAACACACACAATATGCCACAACACGCCCCTCCCCCCCGAGCCACCACAGGATACACGATTGCATGCACATTGGCTGTAACCTGATCTTTAGGGCTGACTATAAACAACATAAAGTTAATAAAAAATAATGAAATAAAAAGAGGATAATAATAAATAAAGCACAAATAATTAAGTAGAACCTAACTTTATGTGCGTTTCTCTGTACTCAATTTCGTTACATATCTGAGAGGAAACCAAACTGTATTTCAACTATCATCAGTCATGGACCGATCACAAATGAAAATAGTTGCGAGAATTGTGCCCGATGTGACCACTGTGATGTGCCCTATAATTATATGTTGAGAATCAACAGTCTGTCTTATATGTCATGTACGCTTCACCACATATCGGTGACCCATTTAAAGATGGCGTGGAGTCAAACGGACTATCTTTAAGCGTTGTCCCATTGACAAGTAATTGAACGGTATACGAAAACTAATAACTTGTATTAAAAACAAAGAGACTAGCTGAAAATAAAAGCAAACCGCTTTTTTATATTTTACTGCCGTCATTGTTTTGATACCAAGTTGATGGTAGTTTATTAGCACCTACATTTCCAATAATACGTATCCAATGACTATATCTAAAAAAAATAGTCCGTTTGACTCCAAGCACATCGGATTCTTTTTAATTCTTGAATTATGTATTTTCTTCCGATCTTTGTTTCCAAACTCACTGCTAGTAATGATTCATTTCGATTTCATTTCACATATATTCTCTACCAATCTTATGCACTTAAATGCATGTGTTCAAGTTCCATCTTGTGCTTATAGTCTTGTTTTTTTCCCCCTCTTCTTTTAGTTTTGCTGTTTCCAGACCCCGCGAGGCCAGACCTACGCGCTGGACTCGACCAAACGGTGCCTGGACAAGACCGGTCCTCTGCCACTTTAGGCACATAAAAGTCTGAACAGTGTATCGTGGGGAACCTATAGGAACAAACGCACGGCCCAAGTATTAATGAGGATCGCGCACAGCCGGAGTGGCGAGCCGTGAAATACTCACCCATTGGCCAGAGAGGAAACGGTCAAGTATTCGGGAAGAGCAGCAATTCCAACCCTTGAGGTGGAGCAGCCCCAGCCTGGTAAGAAGCGATCAAATCGACCCTGGATAGGAACGAATCAACTCAACATATGGAGAAGTAGAACGACACAAAGCAACTTGGGATGGCTCGACAAAATCAACCCGGAGGAAGGTCAGCGCTTTAACCTCTGGAGAAGCGATCAACTCAGCCATGGGAACACCCCTGATCAAAACAATCCGGAGAAGAAACGAATCAAACTCAAGCCTGGGAGAAACGATCAAACCACAACCGGTGAGAACGATCAAAACCCAACCTTGGAGACAACGATTTCAACCCACTTGAGAAACGATCAAACTGAAGCACACATGGCGCAACGACCAAACTGCCACCCCTTCACGACACCACGCACTCAGCAAAACAACCCGGAGAAAACGATCAAAACAGCCGTGGAGCACGACGAAAGCGGTCATAGCCAAAATATCTCAACCTACACCGTCGGCTCAACTCAATCCCAGACCGTGGCTTCAAAGTAAGGGAGTATAGTCCCTTCGAAAAAACGCGCAAGCTGTTCTGAAGCAAAACGAATCTTCTGTCGGGTCGTTTCAAGAGCAAGCAGCACAATCCGTGGCAGAAGGACCAGTTGGATCCTTGAAGAAGGGTCGAGTTGAACATCCGGCCAGGAATTGGTAACGTCGGTTTCAGCAAAAGCTAGAGTGATAAACCAGTCTCATGGGCGAATAGTCGAGTCAGCAAAACATCCTGCCGATGCAAAATGATGAGAGCCAACTGGCAAAATTGATGAGAGCAAACCCTGGCAATACATGCTCAGTAGCAAACCCTGGCACCCCGACAAATGATTGAGAGCACAACCCTGTGAGCAAAAGCGATGCTGAGAGCAAACCATGGCAAAAATGATCAAGATGCCAAAACCCTGGCACAATGGATCGAGAGCAAACCCTGGCAAAATGATCAGAGCAAACCCGCAAAGTATGGGAGCAGAGCAAACCCTGGACAAAAGAGAGAGCAAACCCTGGCAAAAGGATGGAGCAAACCCTGGGCAAATGATCAGAGCAAAACCCGGCAAATGATCAGATGCAAACCCCTGCAAATGATCAGAGCAAAACCCTGGTCAAAATGATCAGAGGCAACTGGCAAAATGATCCAGAGCAAACCCTGCAAATGATAGAGAGAAAACCTGCAAAAACAGACGAGAAGAATCCCTGGCAAACGAGATGGAGGAAACCCTTGGCAAAATGATGAGAGCAAACACCTGTGCAAAACGACAAGAGGAAATCCCTGGCACAAAAGACGAGGCTAATACCTGGAAGAAGGGTCAGGGAGGATAACCAGAGAGGCTGCAGCCGGCCCATGGGCAGGCAGGTGGGTTCAAAGTGAACCGTGGCACAGAACCAGGTTAACCCGGTTGGACTGGTAGAAGCCACGGGTCATCCTATTCTAGGCCACGTGCCCGATCCCAACAGAAGCCGACAAGATTCCCACGAGGCATCGGGATCGGGTAATCTCGGCCGGACGAAAATTCATCAATGAGCTAGGGAATGTGTATCGCGTCTTTAAGGAAAAGTGAGCTACGCATACGAGAGCCACGGAAACCCTGGCAACTTGTAGAGCAAAATATGACAATGAGTACGTACAGAGAAAGTTTGGTCTAAAAGTAAAAAAAGGGGTTATGCAACAGTGACACTTTTTCAGAAATGCTTAGAAGTCTATCATCTCTCTCATCTGACTCTCTATCTCCGTCCCTGTCTCCTCTGTCTGTCTCTCTGTAGTTTTCCTCTCTCTCTCTCTCTCTCTCATCTCGCTACTCTCTCTCTCTTCTCTCTCTCTCTCATGCTCCTCTTCTCCTCTGTCTCTCTCTCTCTCGCTTCTCTTGCATCTCTCTTCGCTCTCTCATGGATTTTCCTTTTCTTGGATATTTAACAATGTCCACGTCCCCGCACTGTTCCCTTTAACGATGGGCAGATGGCCCGTTACATAAAACGTTGTTCTCTCTGTCTCTCTCTCTCTCTCTCTCTCCTCTCATCTCTTCCTCTCTCTCTCTTGCCTTATCTCTCTCTAACTCTATTCTCCTCTCTCTCTCTCTCTCATCCATCCTCTCTGTGCCATACATCACGAAATCGCCACGGACAGCATTGGCAATAGATCGTTGAGAAATTATCCTTAGGGGTAGGGGAAGACGGGGTAAAAAGCTCATGGGTGGGTAAGAAGCCCATGCCAGTTATCTCGTGAAATGAAGCAAATTTCAGTTAAATTTTGCCCATGAGACCGAGTGTTAATGTTTAGCGTTCGTCTAATGGGAAACTGTTACTGAAATTTGCTTCATGTCATGAGAGAATTGGGGGGTGGGCTTCTTACTCCCCCCATGCGCTTTTTACCCCAGCTTCCCTAATGTATATTCACCGTCCATGTTTTAAAGAAAAACCCACACGAAATATTGATACACCCTGCACGGTTACTGAAATGGCCAAATGTGAAATAGACGAGTGCTAAAGAATCCAATGTAAAGTGCACTGGTTCGCTCAGACTGTCCAGTTTAGTCGATCAAAACTGGTTGATCAAATATACACTGTTTTGTTTTTTACTTACACAGCAAAATGTTTTTCAAAAGTTCGTGGAATAAAACTCAAACCCTGTTTGCTTCCACTAAAGTGGACAGCCTGGGGAAAAAAGATAATTGTCCATTTGTTTTAAATTCGATGGCTTAGAGTCAAAACGGACTATCTTTAGATAGTCCATTGACTTATTATTGAAATTATTGCAAAAACTAAGAACTTGTATTACAAAAAAGACTGCAGCATGATATAAAAAATGGGGGATTATGCTTTGTATATTTCTGCAGTCTTATTTTTAAAAAAAGAGTTATTAGTTTTCACAATATGTTCATTAATAGGTCAATCGAACTGTCTAAAGATAGACCGTTTTGATCTCCAAGCCATCGTAATTTTCTTGGCTTAACACAAAATCATTGTAAAAGCAAAAAACCAACAAGTAAAATCGCAATCTGATCTAGTCCTTTCAAAACAAGGTATTGACGGTTTCTATAAAGCGTAAATTAAAAAGCATTGTTGGTGTCTGTCAGATGATGCATCTCGAAGCAGTCAAAAGTGGACTAAAAACTTAGGTCGCTTCGGATGATTTTTTTTTAAATATTTTTTTATAGCCCACTGTCAAATGTGAACGCCACGTGTCAACAGATCACGGTTTTTGTCCACGTGTCTTCCCTCTTATACAGGCTGGTAAGAGAAGAATCTTAAGAAATCTGCATCAGCATAGGAGGGAATGTGACACGTGACCTGGGGGGACTTTAACATGACGTTTCTTTTTTTAATTTTCTTTTAAAAAAAAATCTATCTCTGTCTCAAGAGATTGAATTAGAAAATGAAACGCATTCAATTCGTTTGTAGCCTGTAATGCTTCTATTTGCATTTTCGCTGATGTCGATCGAATACATTTTTCGATTTTCACTTTAGTTTCGAAACATAGCGAAAAGGCGAAGTTTTCATCTTCATGATATGAACTTATTGTAATTGGTTTATTATTGCTCTAACGGTGTCATGTTGACTGATGATTTTATTCTACATGAATGACAAGAAGCATAATATAACATTGTGTAAGCATTTGGTTTGAACAGACTTGGAATACAAATACAAGTACATTACATATCTACAGGATACACGTTTTCAAACCAAGCCAAAAGACATACAATGAACACGAAACACTCAATACCCCAAAATAACTTGTCAATGAAAATATATAAAAATCTTGAATAAAAAGTATGCAGATTTATACTAATAGAAAAATGCTGGGTTCAAATGTTTTTTTGTGTGCGTCTCATTCGAACTTTCCACTTCATTTATTCAATTAATTTCGAACTTATCAAAAGACTGATGTTTTACTATAAGGTTTACACCACATGAAATAACAAGAAGAGGGAAAGTGTTTTTTGTGAATAAACTACAAGTGTTTTCATGAAATACCATCATTTCCTTTGGATGTGTACACTTAACAGGTGTGTGTGTGTGTGTGTGTGTGTGTGTGTGTGTGTGTGTGTGTGTGTGTGTGTGTGTGTGTGTGTGTGTGTGTGTTGTGTGTGTGTGTGTGTGTGTGTGGTGTGTGTGGTGTGTGGGTGGGTGGTTGTGGGTGGGTGGGGGGGTGGGTGGGTGTGCGTGTGCGTGCGCATGCGTGTGTGTGTGTAAGTGCGTGTGATGATTACAGAGTATGTGTCCATGTTTAGATACAATTAGCTCTTCAGTAACGTTCAAACACACACACACAGACAGACACACAGACACAAAATAGACATCTATCCCCACCCCACCACCCCCTCCCCCACACACACACACGTTTCACACACACACGCACACGCACACCACACGCACACACGCACACACACACACACACCCACACACACACACACACACACACACACACACACACACAGAGGCATATACACATACAGACACATACACACACACATAACACATGCACACACGCAAACACAGACCCCCCCCCCCCCCCTACACACAGACACCCCTACATACAGACAGACACACACGCATGCATGCACGCACGCATGCACACACACACACACACACACACACACACCACACACACACACACACACACACACACACAAAACCCCACCCCACCCCATACAGACATGCACACACACAGAGACACAGAGACACACACACATGCACACACACAGACACACACAAACACACACACACACAAACACACACATACACACGCACACAACGCACACTCGCACACGCACACACACGCACGCACACACACACACACACACACACACACACACACACACACACACACACCTACACACACACACACACACACACACCCCTACTCACACACACCATACACACGCACACACAAAAACAACAACAACAACACTTACACCTACACCTACCACACAACACACAACGCACACGACACACATACACACACAAACACGCACGCACACACAAACACACACACACGCACACACACACACACACACGCACGCACACACACACGCGCGCACGCACGCGCACACACACACACACACACACACACACCACACACACACACACCTGCAGTCCTTTACTCAGTCCCATGGTTCCTGTCTTTCGGATGTGGTTCCAGCTCAGATCCAGAATCCTCGCCTTAGCAAAAAACAACGTATCGATGTCTGTCTGTCCGTCTGTTAGACAAACAGACTCTCTCTCTCTCTCTCTCTCTCTCTCTCTCTCTCTCTCTCTCTCTCTCTCTCTCTCTCTCTCTCTCTCTCTCTCTCTCTGCTGCGAGTTTTGCTGACTCATTTGCTTGGCCTTTGTTTTGCAATTTTGTGTGTGTGTGTGTGCGTGTGTGTGTGCGCGTGCGTGTGCGTGCGCTGTGCGCGCGCGTGCGCGTGCGTGTGTGCGCGTGTGTGTGCTCTTACTTACGTATGTGCAATCATAATAACAATACTAGAATGAATGAAAATCTGTTGAACGTCCTCCGACCTGGAACAGGTACATATGGGACATTTAATAGACATAAAGATGGTGGGAACGATCCTGGAGGTACTGCAATACCAGGAAAGACCCGTATGGTGTGTTTTTTTAAAATTGATAAAGATAATTGATGTAATTACTTCTCATTATTGATAACAATACTAGAAATAGCAACACGTTCTTTTATTACAGAAATGGTTTTTTTTATTGACGTAATGATCCAATGGTAACCAAAGTGGCTTGAAGAAAATAAAATAAAAATAAAAATAAAAATAATAATAAACAAGCAAACAAGCTAATGATAAAAAAAAAAAGTAATGAAAATTTCACCCCCACCCCCCTTTTTGTTGTTGTCTGTATGTCAACTTGAAATATGAAAAAGTCAGTCTAAGGGAAGTAAATGTCTCTGAAGATGAATAATTGTATACATGTCCTACACACAGTATGCTCCCTTTGCCAATGATCCTACTGTAGCCCTGAAACATTCTCAGGTATGTGTCTGCATCATTCCATTTATGATTTGGTGAGAAACATGTTAGTGTCACTTGATGTGCTGCATTGTTAACAATTCGGGACTTTACTGGGTGTTGCACTGCCTCCGGGCATTACCTCCAGGATCCGTTCCCACCATCTGTAGGGTAAGACGGGGT
>JAGGCT020004101.1:277580-285080 GCA_017654935.2 Phymorhynchus buccinoides | reverse complement strand
GGCAGAAAGCAAAAGGAAAAGACAGAGTCAAAGAGAATGGACAGATTAGGGGAAGTTACAAGCACAGAACTTCCAGAATGTGGGGAAATTATTTATACAAAAGACCCCCCCGGTATCCCCAAGGGGGTGGAATGTGATACAAAAATACATTAAAAACAAGCGCGAAATCGCAATAGTTTGTGGCACGCGGTCTATTTTTACCACTCCAACATGAGTTACCTCCCCTGGATTTTCAATAATTTTAATCTGTAAACCAGAATGTTATCTCTGCACCATTTCGTAACTTTTTATATCTTTTGGAAAACATTTAAAACTATGTATCCTACTTATACTCATCAAAAGAAGCACCGCATACTCGTCGTGTCTGTTGTAGTGTCTGTATTACGTATGTTTATTATTTTGTACGCTTTTAAAATACATCATTTTAAAGAGCGGCCAGAAGTGTAGCCTCGATTTGAAGTGCGACAATTTTGTCAAAATGTGCGACAATTTTGGAACGACAGACCGACCGACCGACACCGACAGACCGACCAGACCGACAAAGTGAGTTATAGGTTTGTGGCTTGAGCCACAAACAAAAAATCAGATTCGTATACGGGGGACTACAAATATAGTGAACAAAACTAGTAGGATTCACGAGAAATCATGCCTCACACATGTCACAGTCGAATCGCATCGTATGCAGTGTCTCTGCCCCTTAATAGTAGGTGTAGAGTGGCACAGTGGTAGCGCGTTCGCTTCGTGTCAAGTAAACCCCAGTTCGAACCTGGGTACAGGGGATTTTTCCTCTCACTTTGCCTTACGGTCTGAACGTGGAGTCTTTCGGATGAGACGATAAACCGAGGTCCCGTGTGCCCATGCACTTAGCATACGTTAAAACCCAGTGGCAACGAAAAAGTTGTCATTTGGTCAAATTTATCCCCCCCCCCTCATCAGTAACATAAAAATCGCATGCAAAAAAAAAAAATTGGGTGGCGCGCCTCTGGCTGCGACGCGCTCTCCAGGTGGGATCAACCCGAATTTCACAGAGACGCCTCTGTGACTATAAAGTACCTAATACCTTAAACGTGACAATGTGTCTCCAAAACATTTACCGGACCATCACAGTCATTTTCTTACCCCCCCTCCCCCCACCCCCCCCCCTAAGCCCCCCCCCCTCCCCCCTCCCTGCTTCCCTCTCCGCTACAGCTACCCCCAACCCCCACTAACCCACACTACCTCAACTCCCACACCTCACTCCCACCACCCACCACCCCCGCTTCTCAGGCTTATTCCCATGTTTATGACATCCTGCAGAATACATGAATATCATCAACATGAATAAATGACCATAAAATATCTAATGAACTTGGGAGGGCCGAAGATTCATGGGCGGTTTTAAGGGGAGGTTTTTGTGTGGACCTCCCGAGTCTCTCTTACCCATTTTGTAAAGCAACGAACGACCCCACAAAACTTGGTGTCCGCATGAATTGTAACCCGTACCTTTGGAGTCATCGTCTCGTCTGTTATTTTTATTTGTTTGTTTTTTCAAAATTATTTGCTGACGATTGAGCTTTCGTGATTTCATTATTTTGAGCTGAATTATAATATGGGGTGTGTATATGATGTTTTACAGTTCTCTTTGGGAGTGTGTACGTGGTTCTCTCTCTCTCTCTCTCTCTCTCTCTCTCTCCGATCTCGAAGATCTCGTCTCTCGTCTCCATCTCTCTCTCTCTCTCTCTCTATCTCTCTCTCTCTCTTCTCTCTCTCTCGGAAAGACCAACAGTCTCTCTCTCTCTCTCTCTGTCTAGACTCTCTATCTCTCTCTCTCTCTCTCTCTAATCCTCTCTCTCTCTCTCGCTCTCTCTCTCCTCTCCTCCGCTCTCTCTCTCTCTCTCTCTCTCTCTCTCTCTCTCTCTCATTCTCTTCTCTCTCTCTCGTCTCTCAGGGCTGAGTGTAAAAAAGTATGCATGCTTATCTCATTACCCTGTATAAATAAAAATTTCGTTCGTTCGTTCGTTCTCTCTCTCTCTCTCTCACTGTCTCTCTCTCTCTCTCTCTCTCTCTCTCTCTCTCTCTCTCTCTCTCTCTCTCTCTCTCTTTCTCTCTTCTCTCTCTCTCTCTCTCTCTCTCTTCGACTCCTTCATCTCTCTCTCTCTCTCTCTTGCGTTTTTTTTTTTCTCTTATTTGATCACCTTTCCGCTTTCTCTCAGCTGCAGAAGGACCAATTCTTATTCTCCAATTTCTTTAATCTAGCTTTTTGTAACCTTGTCCTTCTCGTCATCTTGTTTTCTTTGATAATTCGCTAACGCTGGGCCTAATCTTCATCGATCCATAATTATTATTCAGATGGTGACACATTGATACTACATAATTACCATACACCTTTAAAAGTGTCCTAATACATTTTTATTGTAGTTTCCCACACCCATCTTTCGATTACGTGTACGCGCGAAAACCCCCAAAATAACGTTAACCCAGTTTCCGTGAATCCCACCACTCTCAATCTCTCATAACTTTTATACCTTTCACCACTATCAACACCCCGCCTTCTCCCTCCTCTCCCTCCCACTCTCTCTCTCTCTCTCTCTCTCTTCTCTCTCTCTCTCTCTCTCTCTCTCTCTCTCTCTCTCTCTCTCTCTCTCTCTCCTCTCTCTCTCTCTCTCTCTCTCTCTCTCTCTCTCTCTCTCATAGCCCCATAATCTAGGTCTCAATAGATGAGTCAGGGAGGGAGGGTAACAATACAGGTGAGGGTTTATGGAGACGAGGCAGAGGGGAAGTTTCTGTGGAATCACTTAAGCGGACGGATGGCTGCAGAGGAAGTGGGCTGAGTTCATTCTTCAAGGAGGCTGCCACTTCGTCTCGATTTGCCAACATGGTAAAAGTTTCTTGATTTTTTTCTCGATTTTTTTAAAATTAGATTCGTGTCGTTTCGTTGTGGTTGCTGTGGTTGTTGTTGTTGTTGTTGTTGTGTTGTTGTTGTTGTCGTTGATGTTGGGTCATTCATTGTTTCCCTTAGACTTTTTTTTTGGGGGGGGGGGGGGGGGGGAGGGTAATTTAGTCTTCTATTCGTGGATCTTGTTAGTCTAGAACTAAATTCTATTGAAAGCTGTTTCTTTATTAACTTTTTTTTCTTTCCCTTTTGTCAATCGCTCCGACAGTTTCTTGTCAATTATGAGCGCTGATGCATCATGCTGCCGTTATGCGCCCTAACTAGTTCTTACCTAGGCCCAGCATGTCCGTCTTCGGCTGGAGATAATTATTTTGTAAGAATTTCTAGAACAAAGGCAGGAGAATGGACCAGTAAGGCAGAAAAAAAGATAGTAGATGACAGTAAGCAGAGGGAAAAGGCAGAGTCAAAGAGGAGTGATAGATTAGAGGATGTTTGCAAGCACAAAACTTCCAGAAGGTGCGGAACTATTTCTACTGTAAGATCCCCCCCCCTCTCTCTCTCTCTCTCTCTCTCTCTCTCTCTCTCTCTCTCTCTCTCTCTCTCTCTCTCTCTCTCTCTCTCTCTCTCTCTCCTCTCTCTCTCTCTCTCTCTCTCTCTCTCGCAAAACAGATGTACGCAATAATTTTATGATGTCGGTTTTTGTTTTAGCATTGCGTTCAGTTGACACAATTTCTTCTTCCTCTTTTTTTTAGTTTTCATAATTATTGTTTTAGTTGTTGTGTTGTTGTTGGTTTTGTTGCTGTTTTTGTTGTTGCTGTATTTACTGCAGGGCTGATGTTGATGCTGTTAATATGTAGATTTGTGCAGTATATGTGCACTATGCAGTCACACAGGCACGTGCATCCATGGACACGTGTGCAATACGCGTTACAGTGTGCACATGAGTTGTTGAATGCGCCTTATGGTACCATTTCAGCAGTATCACAAGACAACCAAGATAATTAGAGTGCCAGAACTATAACGAACGATGCTATTCCAGCAACAAGAAGCGCTTTCACATATTTGATTCTACCACTAATCCAACTTTTCGGTTACTTAAAAATATTTAAGTGTATGGCAGAGCCTTTAATGGGTTTTTTAATGACACCTTTTTCTTGTCACAAACACTATAAAAAAACAAGAGTCAAATTTTCTCGATCGACAAGTTGAAGGTAATCGCATACGTGATCAAAATGTTGATATGTTTTGTGTGTGTTTTCTACAAGTTGATAATTGCTGTAGTAGGGTAAGACGGGGTAAAAAGCCCATGGGCGGGTAAGAAGCTCATGCCAATTATCTCATGAAATGAAGAAAATTTCAGTCACATTTTTTGCCCATGAGACGAGCGTTAATGTTTAGCATTCGTCTCATGGGCACCTTTGACTGAAATCTGCTTTATTTCATGAGATAATTGGCATGGGCTTCTTACCCCGTCTTCACCTATCTATGGTTTCAGCTTCTCTATTGGCTGTTTCTGACGCTGCTGGCGACATCTACTGGGCAGCAGAGGGATTATCGCCCTTACCCTCCTCCAACCCAAGGAAAAGGTGAGCGTTCTGAAAGATTATAAATGATTTAAAACCATATTTACGCCTTTTTTTCCCCTTTATTGTTGCTCCATGAAATGCATTCGTTTGCCTCGTTGCACTCCGAATTTTAAAAAGAACCTACATCATTTGACAACCTAAATGAGCATATGTTGTTTTCATCTGTCTGTGCGTATGATAAAGTTAAAAAAAAGTTTGGAATTCTCTCCCTGACCATACCCGTAACCAGTCCACTCTTCCTTCCTTCAAGTCCCAACTAAAGACCCACTTCTTCAGGAAAGTTTTCTTTCTGCAAAATCTATGATCCTTTCCCCACTCTTGTTTTTCCAGCTCATTGAAGACGTTGAGTGTGTGAGGATAACGCATGCGCGTGGGTGTGTATGGGGTGGGGAGTAGGGGGGCAGGGGTGGGGATGGGTGGGGGGGTGGGGATAGTTGGGGTGGTGGTGTTGAAGGGAGGTGGGTGTTGGTGTGTTGTGTTATGATTATATGCAATGCATTCTCTAATATGTATTCATTTTCATAGAGATGTATGGTGAGGATGCGTGGGCCAGTTTGTTAGAAATGTTTGTACGAATGGTGAGTGAAAAGCGCATTGAGTTGCTTTGCAAGATTATGCGCTATATAAGCATGATTAATTATTATTATTATTATTATAACCTCTGAACAGACCATCTTGCAAATGTGCAGAACCGTTCCTTATTGCCAAGGATAATGTCCGGGAGTTCAATGAATTCAACAATGTTTACCCAACAGACAATTTAATGAATTATGGAGTCAATGTTAAAACCTGTCATTGTTCGTAAGTCAAAATTGGGTGCATCCCATAAGCGCGCGTTTTACCTACTCTCTAAAAGCGCGCGTCCAAAAAATGAAGCTAGAAAGAGCGCAATGTTTTGTCCAATAAGCGCGCAGCGCAGTTTTGTGTTCGATAAGCGCGCATCTTTGGAATTTAAGAAAATTCTAGAATGTCAGAAAGAGCGCGTTGTGAAATGTGACGTGAAAGTTTATCGTAAGTTTATATAAAGACCAATACAGTCATATCAATGGCAGGGCAAGGTATCGCGTGATGTGATTGAATAATGCATTGGAGTGAAATAATAACATTATGTCCTCTCTCTTTTCACGTCTCTGTGCCTCTCTTTCTCACATGTATGCGTGTGCGCGCGTGTGCATGCGTGTGTGTGTGTGTGTGTGTGTGTGTGTGTGTGTGTGTGTGTGTGTGTGTGTGTGTGTGTGTGTGTGTGTGTGTGTGTGTGTGTGTGTGTGTGTGTGTGTGTGTGTGTGTGTGTGTGTGTGTGCACGCTGTCTGTCATATGCTGATTATAATCAGCATCAGTATACTTTGCGGAACGTTGAATATTCAAACCGAGTTTGAGAGGCGAAGTGATCGTAGTTGGAAGTTCTGTGCTTGGTGCTTTGTTGTCAACTGATTGCAGAAGAGAGCTAGTGGGACGAACCGCGTTGGACTTACAGCGACATCATCATTATTGCCTTTGAACTTTTTTTAAAATGTTTAATTCGACAGGCCAGTAATTACCTACGTCGAGTTTTGTTGTTGGTTTGTCTGCTATTTTGCTTGTTTGTCTGCTTCTCAGCTGACAACGTTTGCTCAAAACATGATAATACGAATAAAGATAAATAAAATCAACACGTTTTAATGGACAATTAGACGAAGTCAAACCTTCCATGGCACTCATACTGCATTACCCCGAAATAAACGGTATTTTATCACTTTGATGTTTGAAGGTGTCTGGAACAGTGCCTAAGAAAATGGGGTAAGCCTCACATATTCTCATTTTAATAATTATATCATTTTGTTGATCAGGCGGAGGTGGAGACGGAGGCAGACCCAGGCAGGATGACTTTGACTTTGGCCTCACGGACTATGGTCCCTCCTCGGCAAAGTTCGGTCCTTCCCCTTTCGGGCGAGACCAACAACAATCCACCGACCCCTTCGCTCCCAGACAGACCAGCCTGGGCCGTGCTCAGCCAGGACCTGCTCCTTACCCTCAGGGTGGGAGAGCTCCAGGCCGTCCTCAGCAGGTGGACTACAGACCTCTAGGCGGACCCCGGTCCGGTCAGAGAGGTCCTGAATACGGGTTCAGTTCTGGATTCGGACGTTCCCCACCTAGTGATCCTAGGGCTGAGCGTGGAATAGGACGAGCGCCGTACCCTCCAGAGGTAGGAGGGAGGTTTGGAGGGAGGCAAGCTAGTAGTCCCCAGTTCTCACCACAACAAGCCAACTCACAATCTTCGCGTGGAGATAATGGCTTCTTTTCTGGCGGGAAAGGCCCGGGCAGCTCTTTGTTTCCCACGCTGGGAATCCTGAGCGGCGTGGGAACGCCCACCTCTGACAGAGACCCACGAGCATCAGGTCGTCCAAACGCCCCTAGGAGTTCAGGACTGTTTGGCTCTGATGGAGGGAACGATGTTCTGAAAAGGCTAGGGCCCAGCGCCAGGCCGTTTGACAACTACAGACCGAAGAATCTTCCACCCTTACAAGACGCCCGGAACCAGCAGTTTCAAGGACGTCAGGGCAACAACCACGTTCCTTATTCACAGGACGCTTATCCTTCTAGCCCGTACGGAGCCCCGCAGGATAATCGTCGGCCTCCTAACGGTCAGTTAGGTCCTTATGGCAGAGAAAATCCTGAACCATATGGCAGGCCTACCGGACCATCATTCCGTAATCAACCACCTGGCCCATTTTCAAGCCGTGGTTCAGCACCTAATCCACAATATTCCACACCCAATTATAACCCATCACCAAACCAGAACCAACAGTTCAGTCCGTATCTTCAAAACCCATCTCAGGACCAGAATGCAGGCCCCAGTCAACCATCAAGCCCCAAGAGTCCGCTTTCCTTTTCGTTCCCCAACTCTTTCGGTAAGCAGCTGTTCGGCGGGAACATCGGCAAGGACCTGTTCTCCTCTCTGCCCGCTCAAGGTCAGTCTAGTCCAGAAACTGCGCCCAGGAATGGAAGACCCCGACAACAGCCTGAAGGCTATCCCCCACAGCAGGGCGCGTACCCCGGGCAAC
>JAGGCT020004101.1:265080-272580 GCA_017654935.2 Phymorhynchus buccinoides | reverse complement strand
AAGGTTAAAAAAAAACTCGAGGGAAAAAACGTTTGAATTAAGGGAAAAAAACAAGAACCAGAGGGGAATGTTTTAATGTTTAAAAAAATATTTGAACAATTTTGAAGGGATGACAAAAGGGTACAGAAAAAGGCAAAGGACAGGCGGGTGGAGGGTGGAGGGTGGAGGAAGGGTACAGTACAATCACTAAGAGTACAATACACGTGTTACTGTTTGTGGTTGATAGCTAAAACTGGATTATACTGACACAACAAAAATGATACAGAAAACAATATATAAGAGTTCGTGAAATATTTGGTAAAAAAACAACCAAGTATGTTATTTGATTGTACAAGAACTACTGCCATTAGCAATTAACTAATCAAATTAATTAGCAACACTTTCAGGGTTTGTCACAGACGCAAGACACCTTTATTGTTTGTGGCTCAAGCCACAAACCTATAACTCACTTTGTCGGTCGGTCGGTCGGTCGGTCTGTCGGTCTGTCGGTCCAAAATTGTCGCACATATTGACAAAATTGTCGCACTTCAAATCGAGGCTACACTTCAAAATTAATTGAGGCCGCTCTTTAAAATGATGTATTTTAAAAGCGTACAAAATAATAAACATACGTAATACAGACACTACAACAGACACGACGAGTATGCGGTGCTTCTTTCGATGAGCATAAGTAGGATACATAGTTTTAAATGTTTTCCAAAAGATATAAAAAGTTACGAAATGGTGCAGAGATAACATTCTGGTTTACAGATTAAAATTATTGAAAAGCCAGGGGAGGTGACTCATGATTGGAGTGGTAAAAATAGACCGCATGCCACAAACTATTGCGAATTCGCGCTTGTTTATAGATAAACTACAATGCCTCATGGTTCTTCTTATAGCACTCGGCCAAAGAAGTTGCAGGATTCTTTCCATCTTTGTGCAAATGTTTCCTTTGCCTCGATGTCTTGTGCCCCCTTTCACATGTCAAAGCATTCACGTCCTAATCCACTTTCACGTATTTTAAGCATTTAATTAACGCGTCTTTCTGTTGTCATTTAAAGCGCACCAAAATCAAAATCGATCAAGGTGTTATAGTATATGAATCATAGAAAGGTTGTTTAAAATCAAACTATTTTTTTCGAAAAGAGAGAGCACCGAAATGAGCGAGAATGGTCAAGATAATTGCCATGGGCCCTCAATGCAAGACAACATAGACATGATGTAGAGTGTGTAGAGGTGTAGAGTGGCACAGAGGTAACGCGTTCGCCTTGTGTCAAGTAAACCCGAGTTCGAACCTGGGTACAGGGGATTTTTCCTCTCATTTTGCGCTAGGCCTTACGGTCTGAACGTGGAGTCTTTCGGGTGAGACGATAAACCGAGGTCCCGTGTGCCCATGCACTTAGCACACGTTAAACCCAGTGGCAACGAAAAAGTTGTCATTTGGTCAAAATTTACCCCACCCCCCCTTTCCTTCCTCATCAGTCACACAAAAATTGCATGCATAAAAAAAAATTGGGTGGCGCGCCTCTGGCTACGACGCGCTCTCCAGGTGGTAGCAACCCGAATTTCACTGAGACGCCTCTGTGACAATAAAGTACCTAATACCTAATGGGAAGAAAGCAAAGCTTTGTAAATGTAATTATTCGCCCTAACTTCCGTTACAATTTGTTTGTATGTATTTTTTATAGGGATTTATTTAAGTATTTTTGTTGCCCTATCTCACATCGTTTTGACTTGGGACATATTAACAATAGAATGCTATTGAAACCAAAGTCAAAACGTGAAAAATAAAATGGAAAAACCCCATATTAAAGAGCCAAATCCTTTATGATAAAGGCATTCAGTCGTTCCTCAATGGCCAACGGCGTATCTATACTTCCCCGCAAGACCCTTTTTGATTAGTTCACCACTTGCTGTAGGGGGTCCTGGTGACCTGGCACGGGACGCTGAAGGGCACGCAGGCCTTGGACACGATGACCCTGTCCCAGACGATGCGCTGACCGGCGTTGAGGGCCGGACAGTAGCTCCAGATGGACACTCGCTCGAACAGCGACAGACAGCGGTTGACGTTGCGGGTCATGTTCTGGCCAGGGCTGGGGTGGTAAGGGTCGAACAGGCTGTGGAAGTCCCACCCCCCGCCACCACGCCTCTTGTTGTTCTTCTGCTGCTGGCAGTTGATGGCTGTGGCGTTTCTGGTTGAGAGAGAGGGAAACATAGTGGGAAAATACTATAAATGGGTGCTACTCTTTCAGTTTTACACTGATTTCATTATTTTTAAATTTTACCAGAAACTGAACTTCATAGTTTTTTTTAAAATTCACCCCCCCAAAACAAACAAATTGACCACAGGCGATTCCGGGTGTTTTGATCTTGATTTTGCTATCTCGGAAGTCTCTCTCGGGGAATCTTGAACACAGCATAGTGATACCATATTGCTTTTAAAAGGTAATGTAGTCGTTTTATCCCACTCAAACTGTCTTTGTCCATCATTGTGACTGTCTTGTCTGTCTGTCTGTCTCGTTATCTCTCTCTCTCTCTCTCTCTCTCTCTCTCTCTCTCTCTCTCTCTCTCTCTCTCTCTCTCTCTCTCTCTCTCTCTCTCTCTCTCTCTCTCTCTCTCTCTCTCTCTCTCTCTCTCTCTCTCTCTCTCTCTCTCTCTCGCAAAACAGATGTACGCAATAATTTTATGATGTCGGTTTTTGTTTTAGCATTGCGTTCAGTTGACACAATTTCTTCTTCCTCTTTTTTTTAGTTTTCATAATTATTGTTTTAGTTGTTGTGTTGTTGTTGGTTTTGTTGCTGTTTTTGTTGTTGCTGTATTTACTGCAGGGCTGATGTTGATGCTGTTAATATGTAGATTTGTGCAGTATATGTGCACTATGCAGTCACACAGGCACGTGCATCCATGGACACGTGTGCAATACGCGTTACAGTGTGCACATGAGTTGTTGAATGCGCCTTATGGTACCATTTCAGCAGTATCACAAGACAACCAAGATAATTAGAGTGCCAGAACTATAACGAACGATGCTATTCCAGCAACAAGAAGCGCTTTCACATATTTGATTCTACCACTAATCCAACTTTTCGGTTACTTAAAAATATTTAAGTGTATGGCAGAGCCTTTAATGGGTTTTTTAATGACACCTTTTTCTTGTCACAAACACTATAAAAAAACAAGAGTCAAATTTTCTCGATCGACAAGTTGAAGGTAATCGCATACGTGATCAAAATGTTGATATGTTTTGTGTGTGTTTTCTACAAGTTGATAATTGCTGTAGTAGGGTAAGACGGGGTAAAAATCCCATTGGCGGGTAAGAAGCCCATGCCAATTATCTCATGAAATAGAGCAAACTTCAGTCACATTTTGCCCATGAGACGAGCGTTTAATGTTTAGCATTCGTCTCATGGGCACCTTTGACTGAAATCTGCTTTATTTCATGAGATAATTGGCATGGGCTTCTTACCCCGTCTTCACCTATCTATGGTTTCAGCTTCTCTATTGGCTGTTTCTGACGCTGCTGGCGACATCTACTGGGCAGCAGAGGGATTATCGCCCTTACCCTCCTCCAACCCAAGGAAAAGGTGAGCGTTCTGAAAGATTATAAATGATTTAAAACCATATTTACGCCTTTTTTTCCCCTTTATTGTTGCTCCATGAAATGCATTCGTTTGCCTCGTTGCACTCCGAATTTTAAAAAGAACCTACATCATTTGACAACCTAAATGAGCATATGTTGTTTTCATCTGTCTGTGCGTATGATAAAGTTAAAAAAAAGTTTGGAATTCTCTCCCTGACCATACCCGTAACCAGTCCACTCTTCCTTCCTTCAAGTCCCAACTAAAGACCCACTTCTTCAGGAAAGTTTTCTTTCTGCAAAGTCTATGATCCTTTCCCCACTCTTGTTTTCCAGCTCATTGAAGACGTTGAGTGTGAGGATAACGCATGCGCGTGTGTGTGTATGGGGTGGGGGGCAGGGGTGGGGATGGGGGGGTGGGGGGGATGGGTGGGTGAGGATGCGTGGGCCAGTTTGTTAGAAATGTTTGTATGGGGGGATATATAAGCATGGGTGGGGGTGAGTGGCGCATAGTTGTTTAGCAAGATTGGGGTGTTGGTGTTGAAGGGAGGTGGGTGTTATGGAGTGGTGTGTTGTGTTATGATTATATGCAATGCATTCTCTAATATGTATTCATTTTCATAGAGATGTATGGTGAGGATGCGTGGGCCAGTTTGTTAGAAATGTTTGTACGAATGGTGAGTGAAAAGCGCATTGAGTTGCTTTGCAAGATTATGCGCTATATAAGCATGATTAATTATTATTATTATTATTATAACCTCTGAACAGACCATCTTGCAAATGTGCAGAACCGTTCCTTATTGCCAAGGATAATGTCCGGGAGTTCAATGAATTCAACAATGTTTACCCAACAGACAATTTAATGAATTATGGAGTCAATGTTAAAACCTGTCATTGTTCGTAAGTCAAAATTGGGTGCATCCCATAAGCGCGCGTTTTACCTACTCTCTAAAAGCGCGCGTCCAAAAAATGAAGCTAGAAAGAGCGCAATGTTTTGTCCAATAAGCGCGCAGCGCAGTTTTGTGTTCGATAAGCGCGCATCTTTGGAATTTAAGAAAATTCTAGAATGTCAGAAAGAGCGCGTTGTGAAATGTGACGTGAAAGTTTATCGTAAGTTTATATAAAGACCAATACAGTCATATCAATGGCAGGGCAAGGTATCGCGTGATGTGATTGAATAATGCATTGGAGTGAAATAATAACATTATGTCCTCTCTCTTTTCACGTCTCTGTGCCTCTCTTTCTCACATGTATGCGTGTGCGCGCGTGTGCATGCGTGTGTGTGTGTGTGTGTGTGTGTGTGTGTGTGTGTGTGTGTGTGTGTGTGTGTGTGTGTGTGTGTGTGTGTGTGTGTGTGTGTGTGTGTGTGTGTGTGTGTGTGTGTGTGTGTGCACGCTGTCTGTCATATGCTGATTATAATCAGCATCAGTATACTTTGCGGAACGTTGAATATTCAAACCGAGTTTGAGAGGCAAAGTGATCGTAGTTGGAAGTTCTGTGCTTGGTGCTTTGTTGTCAACTGATTGCAGAAGAGAGCTAGTGGGACGAACCGCGTTGGACTTACAGCGACATCATCATTATTGCCTTTGAACTTTTTTTAAAATGTTTAATTCGACAGGCCAGTAATTACCTACGTCGAGTTTTGTTGTTGGTTTGTCTGCTATTTTGCTTGTTTGTCTGCTTCTCAGCTGACAACGTTTGCTCAAAACATGATAATACGAATAAAGATAAATAAAATCAACACGTTTTAATGGACAATTAGACGAAGTCAAACCTTCCATGGCACTCATACTGCATTACCCCGAAATAAACGGTATTTTATCACTTTGATGTTTGAAGGTGTCTGGAACAGTGCCTAAGAAAATGGGGTAAGCCTCACATATTCTCATTTTAATAATTATATCATTTTGTTGATCAGGCGGAGGTGGAGACGGAGGCAGACCCAGGCAGGATGACTTTGACTTTGGCCTCACGGACTATGGTCCCTCCTCGGCAAAGTTCGGTCCTTCCCCTTTCGGGCGAGACCAACAACAATCCACCGACCCCTTCGCTCCCAGACAGACCAGCCTGGGCCGTGCTCAGCCAGGACCTGCTCCTTACCCTCAGGGTGGGAGAGCTCCAGGCCGTCCTCAGCAGGTGGACTACAGACCTCTAGGCGGACCCCGGTCCGGTCAGAGAGGTCCTGAATACGGGTTCAGTTCTGGATTCGGACGTTCCCCACCTAGTGATCCTAGGGCTGAGCGTGGAATAGGACGAGCGCCGTACCCTCCAGAGGTAGGAGGGAGGTTTGGAGGGAGGCAAGCTAGTAGTCCCCAGTTCTCACCACAACAAGCCAACTCACAATCTTCGCGTGGAGATAATGGCTTCTTTTCTGGCGGGAAAGGCCCGGGCAGCTCTTTGTTTCCCACGCTGGGAATCCTGAGCGGCGTGGGAACGCCCACCTCTGACAGAGACCCACGAGCATCAGGTCGTCCAAACGCCCCTAGGAGTTCAGGACTGTTTGGCTCTGATGGAGGGAACGATGTTCTGAAAAGGCTAGGGCCCAGCGCCAGGCCGTTTGACAACTACAGACCGAAGAATCTTCCACCCTTACAAGACGCCCGGAACCAGCAGTTTCAAGGACGTCAGGGCAACAACCACGTTCCTTATTCACAGGACGCTTATCCTTCTAGCCCGTACGGAGCCCCGCAGGATAATCGTCGGCCTCCTAACGGTCAGTTAGGTCCTTATGGCAGAGAAAATCCTGAACCATATGGCAGGCCTACCGGACCATCATTCCGTAATCAACCACCTGGCCCATTTTCAAGCCGTGGTTCAGCACCTAATCCACAATATTCCACACCCAATTATAACCCATCACCAAACCAGAACCAACAGTTCAGTCCGTATCTTCAAAACCCATCTCAGGACCAGAATGCAGGCCCCAGTCAACCATCAAGCCCCAAGAGTCCGCTTTCCTTTTCGTTCCCCAACTCTTTCGGTAAGCAGCTGTTCGGCGGGAACATCGGCAAGGACCTGTTCTCCTCTCTGCCCGCTCAAGGTCAGTCTAGTCCAGAAACTGCGCCCAGGAATGGAAGACCCCGACAACAGCCTGAAGGCTATCCCCCACAGCAGGGCGCGTACCCCGGGCAACACAGCCCCAGAGATCCCCCGCCTTATGGTCGTCCTCAGCAAGGTTCAAACTTTTATCCCCGCCCCCAGTACCAAGGCTATCCTCCTAAAGCGTCTTACCCACCCCAAGATAGTTCTGGCCAGAGCTACTCGAGCTCACCCGCACGCTACGAGAATCCAAGACCAGATTTCAACCCACAGTTCCGCCCAAATTCTGCCCCACCCAGGCAACCACCCCAACATGGGCAGTTTAACCGACAAACTCCTCCTAACAATCCATCTACAGGACCATTCCCACCTAGTCAGCGAGGACCTCCCATTCAATATCCACCTCAAGGTCCTTCGAATCAAAATCAATACCCTCCTCCAGAACCTCAGTACCCTCCTCCAAGACCCCAGTACCCTCCTCCAAGACCCCAGTATCCTCCTCCAAGACCTCAGCACCCTCCTCCACGACCTCAGCCTCCCGTTCAATACCCTCTTTCCAACTCGAGACCTGAAAACCAGCCACCGCCCTTTAAACCGCAACCACCCAACCCCTACTCCCAGCCTCCAAGACCTCAGAGTCTGAACCAGCGTCTGCCGGCCAGACCTCCAGCTCCGAGGCAGCCTCCCCCAGCTCCACAGCCTTACCCTCCCCGCCCTGCCCCGCGCCCCGATGACGGTGGAGGTCAGCCACGTCCTGCTTCTCCCTCCGCTCCATCCTCTGCACCTTCTGAGATACCTGTTGCCAGACCCCGGGGAAACACGGCGCCCAGGTAAGCATACTCAGCTAGATGTTGTAAAACAAAGGAGGGCTGGAGGGTTGGGATGTCTTCCCAAACTGTCTA